>JAOEGS010023233.1:0-52458 GCA_025447755.1 Corythornis vintsioides
ATTTTTTACACACAGAAACCACGTTCATAACTAAGGCTCCTAGGCAATGCAATAACATAAAAAAGCCATACCAGACTTTCTCAATTATATATATATTTTTTTTTATTTATTTTTTTTTTTTAAGGAGATTTATAGACTTCTAGCCTATGTGGAAGGCTGGCATAAGGGAAATTTGGGTTTCCATCAGGCTCCCTAGTTGATCTCCTTGCCATTCTAATACGCCACACAGCTTTCCTGAGCTCACATGACTTCCAGATTTGCTTAAAAATAAAGATCAAAATCTGTGCTTATACGATTTAAGTTCCCTTAATATGCTTACTGAAACAAGCTGACAGATGAAAAGTGTTCCAGAAATGCAAGTGGGCCCTGTGCTCCAGCCCCTCAGCCCTGCACAGCTCCTTGTGCAGTACGTGCCTGTGACGCCAGCCCTAGTTCTCATGGACAATATTTATACTTCCTTCAAAACTAGGGTAGTAAAAATGATTTAGTGAAATTCACAGCTTTGGAAAGATATTGCCATACTGGAGTACGTGCTGAAAACTTTCTAAAAATATTTATACACAGAATCACAGAATGGTGAGGGTTGAAAGGGACCTCTGGAGATCAAGTCCAACCCCACACCCAGGGCAGCCCACACAGGAACAGATCCAGGTGGGTCTTGAAAGTCTCCAGAGAAGGAGACTCCACAGCCTCTCTGGGCAGCCTGGGCCAGGCTCTGTCACCCTCACAGGAAAGAAGTTTCTCCTCATGTTGAGGTGGAGCTTCCTATGTTCCAGCTTATACTTATTATTCCTTGTCCTATTACTGGGCACCACTGAACAGAGCCTGGCCCCTTCTACTAACACCCATCCTGTAGATATTTGTAGACATTAATAAGATCCCCCTCTCAGCCTTTTTTTCTCAAGTCTAAACAGCCCTAGTTCTCTTAGCCCTTCTTCATAGGAAAGATGCTCAAGTCCCTTCATCATCCTCTTAGTTCTCTGTTGGACTCTCTCCTCATTTAAATGCACACCTTTAACTAAGGGTGGATTTCCACCTAGTGCATGCTGTGACCCAGCAGACCTCTCCAGGCTTTGGATTAGCTCCCTTCAGGTACTGGAAGGTGGCTATATTAAGCTAGCTTGGCAAAAATACTTTATATACCTTTAAATTCGCAGGATGTTTTGGTTTTTTTTGTTGTTTTGTTGTTTGGGGTTTGGTTTTTTTTAAGGCTCACTGTCATCTATTGTGCTGTAGAAATGAATGGCAGAGAAACTTAAACTGAGGCTTGGACATCTGAGGCATCTGGAAACGGGGCAGGGGGTGAGCAGGGCTTGCCAGCCACATGATGTGCTGGGGCAATATGATAGGGACGTTGTATTCTCTGAAATCTGGCTTAGGGAGAGGAAGGAATCTGGCTCCATGGACTAATCCCAAAGTGGAAACAGTTCTCCTCAGCTGACTTTGGCAGCCATGAGTTTGTGGTGAGCTGCAAGGCGTTGTTAATGCTGCTGCTGAGCCCAGGAACTGGTGGCCTTGGGCTGCTATAGCCTTGCCACAGTGTCCTGGACACCTGGGATGGGGATCCTGGCACCACTGAACCATTTGTAATTGTCTTGACACCAGCATAGAAGATACTGGGTGGATGCCTGCTAATTAGATGTCATTTCCTTTGGTCTTCAGCAGGACATCAGAAGGGGCACAGCTCCATGTTCATTAGTTACATCATTTTAAGAGGCTGATTATGCATCGCCTCATCTAAGTTGCTGCTGTTCTTTGATTGACTTTGGCCTGATCTCATCAGACCCTGAGAGGTGCTGAGCTTTCTCCCTTTCCCGTGACTTGCAGAGCACAGTGTGGTGCTCAGATGCTGCCACGAGCCAGCTTACTCTTACTCTCCAGGGAGGCCCAGCCAGCAATTTAGAGCTGCTGTATCTGCAGCCTGGTCAAAAGCAAGATGTATTGAAAGCCCAGGAGTAAAGCTTTTGCTGTGGTACTTTGCCCTAGGCAGGTGCACAAAGAATCCAAAGTTTCTTGCTGAGTGTTTATTCCTCCAAGCTCGTGTTTGCAGGTGTGGGTGAACTGAATCCCCCCTTTCATCTGCTTGTCCAAACAAGACCTATTAAAGAGCACTCTGGTGTTTGACAGAATTCCAGTGTAACTGCCCATCTCCTGCAGGCATGGTGCATCCTCTCAGAAGAGTGTTAGCTGGTGTTTTCATGTGGCTTGTCACCTGACTGTGGTGTATGTGACATGTATAAAATACATATAAAAGTTTATCCTTATACACACGTACAAACACAGATGCTCACAGACCAAAACCGACTGCATCTCCACTGTAGCCTGCTGGAAGTTGTTGAACTTTTATAGCAAATTAGTCACAGCTCTGCAATTTCATGCTTTATCTTTTTTGTTACATGTATAAGGGAAATTATAAACCTTGTAATTTCTCTCTTGCTATATAAAAAGCTTTAGATAACATCAAGATATGGAAGTAATACAGAATAAGATGCCTCGATACATAAATGAACAAGATCTAATACAGGCTGTACACCTCAATGACATGAAAAGGAAAAGAGAAAAAATTGATCTTGAATGCTAGGATTAAAAAAAAAAAGGGGGGGGGGGAATAAAAATATTTCTGAGGAAGAGGGCTAGAAAAGGTATGGCAAATTAAACATGCTGTAAATACATCAGCCCTCATCCTATTTTCAAATCCACAAAAAGTGGTGGGTGGTTTGTGGCAGGGCTGAGCCAGAAAGTCCACATGTCCCTGTCCCCACTGCCACCATCCCTCAGTCACTGGGCTCTGGAGTGTCCTGTCCACCAGACAGAACCCAGCCTTGCTCTTGCATCCATCCCTTTCAAAAAGGTTTTCTTTTAAAGGGTTCGTTTTTCCAATTCTGTCGGCCCCCTGTTTCACTATTGGATAGTTAATCGTGTTGAACACATGGCCTGTAGGATGTAGAGAGCTCAGCTGGGTGTGCACAGCCACATCCTCCTGAGCCATGACTCTGATGATGCTCTTTGGGTGGAGTGGGATGTGCCCTCGCTGTCTGCACTCTGCTTTATCCCCTCTCTCCAAAGGTAATGCCAGTATTTGAACACCAGGCTTTGAAAACTGGCATCTAATTCAGTTTGAACTGCATAAATTAAATCACCAGCTCAAAGGCAACTGAGCAAGCGAGGACATATATTTGGCTCCTTAAAGTATGAATTATACTCTATCAGTTCTTTAAAGTGTGGTGGTGTTGTAGATACCTGTCATTTCTATTCAGTATAGAAAAAAAACTTGGTGTTAGAAAATAGAGTTCTGTATAAGAAAAAATGTGACTGGATCCAGGTCATTCAATATCTCAGGGAGATAAATGTGGGCCCAAGCTTGCCTCTGAGCACCAAGCTTTGAGTAGTTGACTTAAAGAAATGGTGTAATGACACGAATAAAGTAAAATCCACACTCTGTAGTTTCCTGGGCCTCCCTGTTCTCAAAGCCAGGACATTTAGTTGGATGCCATCACTGTGGCAATGGGCCAGGTAAGGACAGTAAGTAACCTACGTGTTCTCACATGTGGGGTGCTAGAATGAGGAAGAAAGAAAACTTTTCAAATGCCTACAATAGCTTCTGAAAATCTTATGGATGGTGGAGGTGTGGGGGAAGAGAGAAAGGAAAGAGAGAAAAAACTAATTGATTAGTTTTTGCCCTCTGGGCCTATCCTGGAGTAAAGCTGAGGAGACATTATTGGGCTGGTACAGAAATCCTCAGGCCCCCAGTTTGACTCATCTGCAGGACTGCCCTGGTGCATTGAAAACTGGTCATGCAGCGAAGCTTATTCTGTGAAGGCTGGACTGCCAAAAATAAACCTCATTGGGATTCCTGAGATGGCTGCTGTCAAGGAAAGTCAAATTTGGAGCTTTAAGCATGAGAACAGTGTCATTTTAAAAAGTCTGTTCACCGAGGAGATAAATAGGGATTAGCCTCCCAGGCTGCCTTAACTCCCCTGCATCCCAGCGTGTGCCAGGGAGGGAAGGTGAGAGGCACCAGTGGCAGGAGGTTGTACTGGGCTCTGTCTAGTGAGGGCCCTGGCACAGAAACCTTAATAATGTGCACAGGGTGGTTGTACTTGTCCTGTTAGCTGTGAATTCTGCCTTCCCCAGCCTGGCCTCCTGAGCCATTTTTCTGAGTCTGCTTGTGCATAGGATCACTGAAGGGCAGACTGGGAAAGGACCAGTTGGGTTAAAAGCATCCTCAGCCTCGTGGCTTCTGTGCTGTAGCCTTGCAGATGCCAGCTGAAAAGGCAAAACCAACCCAGTGAACCCAGAAAATGCTGATGTCATGGATGTTTTCCAAACCAGCATTATTCTTTGCTTGTCTTGTGAGTACTGTCAGCTGAAGAACTCCCTCTCTTCACAGGTATTTTTGTCATACTGACCATGCAGGTGCCTCTCCATGGTAATGTCTTTCACTGTGTTTATCTTGAGGTTTCCATAATGGGCACGAACCATGAATTTTTGGCATAGTTTTTGGATGAGCTGTTTGAGCTTGACAGAGCTATGTCTGAAATTCCTTCAAAAGGGACACTAAATCAACAGCTGCAGCCTTTTGCCACTGCTAACAATTGCCAGGTACATCCTGAAAGCAGTTCCTTCCTCTTGCATGGTTCTAACAACATCATTAAAAAAAAATCTTGTCCTTTGTACTTCCTCCCCCCTTCATACATGCACATATCTTGTAGTAAATTCATTTTTCAGTCCTGACTTTGTGCAAACACAATGTTGTGCTGCAAGCATTAAAAGGCAATTTAGTACTCAAAGGATTAAAAGCTCATGTTAAATTGAAGACTACACTTGGCATAAACATTAAAAATTGACAGAACACCCTACACATTAACTGCACCAGGGCTCCATAATTAGCATTTAAAAGTAAAACATCATTTCCTTACTGTTTCCTACTTACTCATTTATAATGCATTTATTATAATATGGATGTTGAATATGAGGCTTTCCACTATTGTCAGTTAGTAAATAAAAAAAACCCTAAACAACCAACAAATCACTCCTTACCATGGGCCCGTATACAAGCAATTGGGGATGAATGGTTTGTTAATCCAAATCTCCAATGCATGATGAATCAGCAGTGACTAACTAACCTCATTCTAGGTCTAATTCTCCTCTGTGAGCGTGCAGAGGCAGCTGGGGGCTCAGCAGCAGAGGGTTTCATTGTCTAGCATCGGCCAGGGGAACACAGGATCAGCTCCTCTGGTTGGGATTTTGATGTATTGTGTCGGGTCTAGTGTTGTGCAATGTGGGAAAATAGATATATGGTTCATCCCCTAATGTGGAAAATGGGTTGCAGATTGGAATTTGAATGCAAAAGAAAAAGGATGAGAGAGCCAATCTCATTATGGAAGTGGAAAGGAGAGACTATCAACTGTTAAAGGGATAGTTCTTTATTGGCTTGTTTTATTTTTGGATGAGAGTGTTTCATTCCTGCATGACAATGCAGACCTTTTTTGTCATCAGAAATGGAAGGTAAGGTGGCCAAGCACTACCTCTGATGGTTCCAGTGTACTTCTGTGCCCCATGTCTGCTGCCACAGCATTGCCTGTATCACAGCTGGCTGGAGGCTCCCTTCCCACCCCACATCCCCTAAAAACACTTTCCTGTACTTCCAAGAAATCTATCAGGCTTCTGCCAAACCTTCTCTTTCAAAGGATCCATAGTTCTGTATGCACTGGGGGAATAGTAAGTAGGCTGCTTAGATCATCCTGGGTGTCATTTGATCAAGGTTCCAGTTTGCCAAATAAACCCATCCCCACGTCCAGACCTGGGTCAGTGAGAGAAGGTTCTTTTTCTCAGCACAAAAGGAGATCTTCACTCCACTGGTCAAGGCAACCCCTTCCCTCTGCCTCTGGCATTCCAGTGGAGCTGCTTCTCGGATCAAACCCGGCCCACGTGCAGGGGGTGGCTTTGCAGAGGGGTGGGCAGTGAGCTGAGCACACCCCTCCACCAGCGTGCGTTCCTATCTGGAAATGCAGCAACACGCAGGTCATCTCGAACAAGCTTCCCCCTCAGCTCTGCCCGGCTTGCTGACGTCAGAAACTCCTTTTTGTCCCCTCTCTGCAGCCTCACATCGTCCCCCGCGTCCTCCAGGGTCACTGCTGGCTGGAAGACAAGACCACGTTTTGTTCAGCCCCTGTGAAATGCAATTAGAAGCCCCTCCGCAGCCAGCAGGAGCTTAAGTTAAAAGGAGAGAGGGGGGAAGAAAGGGACCTCCCTGCTATCCAGCGGGGTGTTGACTTTGAAGTCTCTGGCCATCTTTTGTCCCCCCCTCCAAGAGGGCCTTTAATCAGGACCTTTGCCTTGTCACTCGGCGTGGGGGGGGGGAACCTGACACAGTTGGTGGGGTTGTCCCTCTGTGTGTCAGGAAGAAAAGTCTTTGTCAGAAATTTCCAGTGGCTTGAGTACTTTGTTTCTTTGTCTCTCCCAGACGACTGTTTGAACTAAAAAGAAGACAAAACCTCTCATATGTGCTAACAGTGTTTTAATGGGGAGCCCGGCTGACTTCTTGGGAGCTTTCCTGCCAGGTCCAAGGCAGAGATGAGGCTTTTGGTCTGAAGGCCTCTTAAAATAAACCCAGCTGAGGCAGCTTTTTAGAGCTGTCTCCTCTGCATACGTCCTGGGTGATAGAAAGGGGCTCATGCTGGAATAATGCAACATGCTGCTTAGTAGAAAGACTTAATTATCATATTATGTGTAATATTCTACAGACAGAGAAGCTCAACCTGGTAATGATTACCTTCCTTTTTTTTTTTTTAATTTGCATAGTAGTGATTTATAAATCAGCTAAAACTTCTTAAATACCCATAAACCCCAAGCATCACACATTACACAAAAAGTGGAAGCAGTAACATAGAGAGACCTGAATCTGGCCTTAGAGCTGGAAAGTGTGTCCCAGCCCCAGCCTTGCCAGTGATGGACTGCACAGCCCCAGGGCAGCCACTTGCCTCCTTGTTGCCAGAATGGAGATGACACGGGGCTAAGCAGGAATGATTTATGCTCTGTTTTCTGTAGTGTTGTACAGATGAACAAAATGCTCCACTGAAATGCTGAGAATTATATTAACATTCAGGTTGCCAGTGTTTTACTCATGAAAAAAAATCTACTCGAGCTACTTTTAAAGGCAATTTTTATGTATCTGTTACAATCTCCCTTTGCTATTGAAATACATATAGCTGGACTCATAACTATGACTTTTATTCCTCAGGTAGAGGCATAAAATAGTACTCAGTGCTTTTCAAATGATGTAAAATACTTCTAAAATAACTCTTCCATCCCAGTTAAACAAATATTATCTCCTTACCCATTTTTCCATTCACATCTGATATGCTGCAGCATTTTCCCTACATTAAAACAGCTCCTCTTTAGAAAAGGTGAATTATTAAAAAAGGGGGAAAGAAAAGAGAAAAATATAGGAACAAATAGATTAATAACTAACTGTGATAAGATCTGGCAGCCTTTCTTAGAAGTGTGTGTGGAGTAGAACATGTAGCTTGTATTATCAAAACAGGTTAAAGTTTTATCACGACTCTCATGTATTATATTAGATTCTCAAAGCAAACCTCCTCCAGTAGTGCCTGGAATAACCCAGCCTGGATATAGATCAACTGATAACTGAATCTTGGGAACAATAGCTCAGCTCTGGTATCAAGTTTACTTTCTTTTGGCTGTGACCTTCCTATCATTAATTTTTATTTGTGTTATTTTGTATTTGTCCTTTTCTTTTTGTGAATGGTACTGCTTGTTTTGGAGGGCACACCAGGCTGTCATCCTTGCAGCTCATTCATGTGCTCCATCCCACGAAACACTGCAGCAGAGAACAGCCCTGCCCAGACCTAGTAACAAGGCTCAGAGTGTTACACCCAACGTGACTCATACAGGCAGTTGTGGGGGGACCTGCTGTGATCTACCCCGAGACCCCTCAGCCTGCTCCTCACCTGGGTAGAGGGGTGTTTTGAACATTTTTTACTCTTCAATAGGGGTGGTTCAGCCCTGCAGAGGCTCTGTCCCTAATCCAGCAAAATGCATGAAATGGAGCTTAAGTCTGAACGCCAGAACAGCCCCCTTGGCTTCAAAAAGGACTTCTTTAGGCATGAAGTTAAGCAGAAAGTTAAGTGCTTTGCTAGCTTAGGGTCAAAGTGTTCAGCACCTTGTTGGACTATGTCTTATCTACCTCCTCATTAAAGATACATCAGAACATTTGGCATGTCTTTATCAAGCAGAGAGGTGCAGCCAATTGACTTTATGTGACAGCTAAAAGTAAAGGAGATCAAGGGAGCTTGAGAGACAAAGAAGTTTGGTTTTGTTAGAATCTTAAATGAAAGAAATGTAGTGTTTTGAGAGCTAGTAAGAATAGTTTCTGGTGTTCTAAGGAATTTATTTTCTGAGGGCTTTAGATCAGAACTTTGTGAGAGATTTGGATGTGTGGATGGAGGCTGGACTAGCTCAGAATCTGTCAGCTTATTTTGTTGCTGAGCTTTTTGTTGTGAGTACCATGACCTTGCACGGTGCTTTCAGGGTAGGCTTGTGCAATCCCAGCTGAAGATGCACAGAAGGATTGGGAGCCTTGAAGAAGGTATTAGCAAGGCTCTCCTGGAATTTGGACCAGCAGGTTAGAAACAGCAAGGTGCCTGGTAGGCTTAGTACTGAGTGAAACAAGAGAGCAAATGTACAAGAGCTGAATGTATGACATGAATGGATCTCCAAAGTTCTCAGCATTAGCTTGATTAGGTCCCATGACACAAATTAAAAGGTCATTTGTATTTGTATTTCTGTTAGTGATGGGATGAAATAACTGTTTTAAACATAACTGTTGTCCATGCTTTCTGTTGTGCTGTAAGGTCAGCTCTTGCATCATGGATCATTTCATTCCCTGGCAGAAGGCTGTGAGGTCCTGGGTGAGGTTCTCCTCTCACCAGAGGATCACCCAGCAGGTGAAACCGGGCAGTGTTCAGGTTTTGGCACCATCCGCATTTGTCTTGTTTGACGTTCCCCTGTGAGCAGCAGGGACTGTTGATTGTCCTGCCTGTTGGCCTGCAGGGAGCCTCTGCTCCCACGTGGCTGTGCTGTACCTTGTGCCATGAGACATCTATCACAAGGTTTTTCTGGAGCCCAAGCACAGTGGGTCAGTGCAGGAGAGATGAACCAACACTAGTGGCCCTTGGCCTACCAGGATGATGAGCAAGGTTGCATTTCTGGAGGTCAAAGAGGTGAAAAAGAGACAAGTGTTGTCCTTCAGGTTATGGTGGCCCCTGCTGGGGGGCAGAGCTGGAGTCTCCCAAGGATGGCTGCATTTTGAGCAGATTTTAGGAGGTTTTCTCTTATTTGATGTCCATATCAGCAACCCTCAGTGTGAGAGGTCTCTCCCTTCCCAAGCCAGAGGTCCACCCTGTGAACTGCCCTTGTACCCCTCACTGTTTTTCCCCATAGGATGAGGCTTTTTCTGCCTGTGTTGCCTTTTCTACAGCACAAAAATTAGATGCAACTAGAGCTAGATAGCTAGAAACTCAGATGCAACTAATTGTTGTTAAAACAACCCAGCCTAATTACAAACTGTGAGTGTCAGGTCTGCAGGTATCCTTACGAGGCACATCAGCAGTGGCTGTGTGCTTCTGCTGGTTATTTATGAGAGTGTTCTGCACAGCAAAGGCAGCATCTCCAGCACTATTTTCAGGCTCAATGAACTCCAGAATGTATTTGTGAGTTTTCCAGTTGTGGTGACATCAGCTGGAAGCGTGAGGAGGGGCACTCAGCAACAGCAAGGCAGCTTTCCTGCCACTGCCAATTTGCTGTCTTTCTGAGAACCAGATCCTAAACACTTGAAGTATTAACATCATTTCAGCTCTTAAGTAAAACTGAAGAAGTCTTTTCATCTTTCCATTGAGTGGCGGGCTCCTTAAGTAGATCACAAGCTTTATGTTGCCTTGTCTGAGGGAGGAGGAAAACTTTAATTGTTCCCATCTTCTACTGCAGGTATTGATTAATAAAATGTATTAGCAAAGATCTTGGCCTACTTTTTGCACCATCAAACAAATACTTAATGACTGTATTACTATGAAAATGGCATCGCTTTCAAGCATTGGATTTGAGCCCCTTTGTACTTTGCTTTCATTTTATTTTAATTTTTTTTTCTGGTCCCATTATGAACAGTAAAGTTTCTGCTGTACTTTAATATGATAAAGTAGAAGGGAGAGGAGGGGTGAGTAGCTCTTAGTTGAGGGTACCAAACTTGGCCACGCTGGGAGCTGTGGCTCCTGGGACATCCCCAGGCAGAAGCATGTGCTGCCAGCTGGGAAGACTCTCTGCAAGTGCAGACTGGTCAGCAGGCAAATGCTTTAGATGGTGAATCTGTAGCATGTACTCTCATGTAGCACTTGGTGGGTAGGAATATTGACATGACTCATATGCTAAGAAGGAGAAGGCATCTTTCTGAGGAACATAACTAGTCTGTGTAAGGTAAAGACTCCTGCTGCCTCCCACCTCATTGTAGTCTCTTTCCTCCTCTGGGTCTCATTTGCATAATCTTGCTTATTTTACACCCCTTTTTTGCAGGGTTGTAGCCACCGAGCAGCCTACTCCTCCCACCCCTCAGCCCTGCCCTCAGTGCTGTGGACCTCACATCACCCATTACACCCCTGTATTTTACACACTTGCTAAGCAGCAAATCCTTGTGAGTTGCCCCCATTTGCCATCTCTTGTCAGTGCCCCCTAACACTCTTCATTTTTAAATCCATCTTCTCAGATTGTGGCTGGGAGTTCTTGGGAATCCTCCCTTTTTGTAGCCTCAACGTGCAGCTTGACTCAGCCTGGATAAGCCTCTGCAGTTTGCACCTTGCCAGGCCATGGTGTTGTGCTCAACACATTCATTTTCCAGAACTTTGAGTGTTTGCACAAAATTGTGAAGACTTGACAACAATTTGATGCTTTGAATCTCGATGCTTTATCAAACCTGTCTTGGCCTGTACCTAACGTGTTCCAGCCAGGCTGGCAACCAAAGCCAAGTGGGGCTTAGAGTGACTGGAATAACAAAGCATTTCTTACAAACAAGCAAGCAAACAAACAGGTGTTATTGCAAAACACTTCATAATCCCTAATTTGGATTGAAGTCTCAAAATGTACAGTCCCAGTACTGGGAAGCCCCATGTCTGTAACTGAAAGGTGCACTGTGGTGACAGTAACACTGGGATTTTATGAGATGCTTCTGCATCCCGTGCTGACAACTGAGGCAACAGAGAGGGGAAATGAGAGTCCAACTGCGTTCCACACCAAGGAAAACCTGAAAATACACCCACAGCTGACTTCTAGTCCATAGCTGTTGGGCCACACTCATACCTTAAATACCACAGTCATAGATGAAATCAAACACGTTAGTTCACCTTGGCAGACTCGTAGGTCTGTGGCTCTGCTGCACAGAGAGGCTTGGGTGCCATGTTGGGGTGGGAGGAATGGAGAAACACGCTTGTGTCGCTTAAAATAGCCAGAAAAGGACCCTTAGTCCTTTCTTGCCTTGTTCCCTTCACATTCACAAATGTTCATCTCTGTCTCTCCTTTTTTTCCATCCTTCCTAGGGGCGATGACTGACAGATTAATATATGTCTAGCTACGTGTCTTAGAAATCAAAAGGAAGGTGCTGTCAGAATCGCTTGTCAGAAAATGAGATTAGGCACACTTGTCATTTGCTGAGGATTGCAGTCTTTCAGAGATAAGGTTGCATTTAATGAGTGTAAAAAGCCTCCTTGTGAAAAAGGGGGTGGTGCAGGAGAGAGAGAATGATTATTTTTCTGGTGTCAGCTGAGTGCTTTATCATATAACTTGATACTGTGGCACCCTGGCAGGCACTGATAATGGCTGCTGGGGCTATTGCACCTCTTCAGTGGCTCTGCAGCTTCAAAAGTGATGACTTGTTACCTGCTTTTAAACTCTTCTTGGATGTCGAAACCCACTATCCTAAGGGAAAGAAGCAAAAGCATGTAGTGTGTTTTAAAGAAAGACCTGTGAAAACACACAGCATAAAGGGAATGTGCTAAATGTATAGCCACTTTCCCCAGCAAACTATAAAGAATACTCAGCGGGTTTCAGTGAAATATGGAACTTGTCTGACAAGTGAAGGATAACTAATGAGAAACAGAGCTGTATCCCACTGAAACCAATTGTGTTTTGTTATGGAAAATATTTATCAAGCTTTTTTCTTTTTCATTTGTTGGCTCTCCTAACAGTGCCATAATAACTCCTCGTCTGGATGGTATTTGGTTTCTCTCATACGCATCTCAGTTATTCAAATCTGTAGTTGGGGTGGGGTTTGGGGGGGTTATCAATTGGATATTATCATATTGTACATGAATATTTTAGGCAAATGTTTCATTCATCAAAGTAATGGTCATTCTTTTGCCAAGTTCATGTCTCTGCACAGTTTAGAAGCTGGCTAAACGTACAGATTTATTGTTCGTAATGTACTATCCAAATAAGAGATGACAGTCAAAAATGGAATTTATGTGCTCAGCAGAGGAGACCCTACATTAGCTGCATGGTTTTGCAATAGTATTTCTTTACTCAGTGTACCTCTTTTAAAATTACCCATAGAAGAAGAGACTTCTGTCGTATATTCTGCTCATCAAACGAGATGTGATTTTCATTATTTTGCTTGAATGTTAGAAAATGAAAGAAATTACTTGATTGGTTTATGGTGCTGACTCAGCACTTTCAGAGCTAAAAATGACCTGAAAGCCAGAATGGGATTACAGCACGCAATAATGGATGCTTTATTCAGTGATAAGAAGTCTCTTCTGATTGAGAAGAAGAGAATGAAAAATATTTCTCTCTTATTAGTTGATTCAGTAGCCAGATATTGACAGACAAATTAATTTGAAATACTTCTTCAGTTGCAGAACCTGCTAGCAGGCAGGAATTAGGAGAAGATAATGGCCACATCTTAAAAGTGGTGCATTTATGAAGTGTACTCGCAGGAGTGCTGGTGCACGGGGAAGAATTTATATTTTATATTCTTACTCAGCGATAGGATCTTAAAATATTCCTGCTTAGACTGTAGTGTAGGTAGAAGCTCAAGAGCCCAGCGAGGTCTCTAGGATTTAAATCCATCTAACCCATGGTCCATTATACATTGAGTAACTCAGAATTCAAGCCACAGGAAGGTATATGAAAGAAGAGATATCAAATGCATATATTTCCTCATTGGAAAGTTACAGCCAGGAGTCGGTTTAGAGATTCTTGCTCTTAGTGGTTGGCAGAGGGAAGGAAGGATGACTGTGGTGCTCACCTCAAAGAGCCCACGCTCTTTGGAGAACCTTGGGGGAGAAATGGATTCACATTTGTAGGACAGGGAAGATTTCTCTTTGGTACAGCAGAAGGGTTCAGAAAATCCTCAGACCTCCTCCAGGCGTGTAAACCCGTGCACAGTTCTGTCCTCGGAAGCAGAGGAGACCATTTAGTATTTTATAGGATCAGGCCTGTAAGGGTAGGGAAGAGAGAGCAGCCCTATTGTTCCCCGAGCCCCACTTTCTATCTTTGTTTCCATGTGAAACCAAAAATCATAAAGCTGCCTGCAAAGCGGTTGCCTTGCTGTTCTCTAAATGAGAATTCCAGCTTTTATGCTAATTCAGTTTCAGGTTTCTTTGAACCTGCAGTTTATGGGCCTCTGCTTAAAACTGCAATCTGTTCTGCATAAAAGAAGGGATTACAAAGTGGTTTAGTTTTGCAAATGCTGCAGAAAAAGAAAAATAATAATAATAAAAAAAAAAGTTGCACTGTCATTAATACGCTCTGGCAGAAGTTTTCTGCTTTGTCAAATGAAAAGCTTTACTTCCACTGAGAACTTCCCCAGAGCTGTTACCCAGCCCAGCAGTTCTGTTTCCCTCGGAAAGGTGCATTCCCCTTCTGTAGGGCCTTTCCCCTGCCTCCTGCAGCAGCAGGCCCGCGGGCAGAGCCGTGGCTCTCTGGCAGCGCCGTGGAGCAAACGCTGCTTTCATCTGGTGCCGGGAGCCCGCGGGGCTCAGCGTGGGGTCCAGCCCCACCACGATCCACCTTGGCTGCATCTGCTGCCACCTTTCCCAGCTCAAACCGGCGGTGGTTGTGTCTCGCTAGGGCTGTCTCCAGAACAGGTCCTCTTCTCCAACCTCTTTAAAGCAGGTTGGAGAGTTGTAAAAGCAGCGGAGTCGTAAAACTCCGCTGATAGCTCCATAAATTCTGAACCTGCATCCCCTATCCAGCAATGGACACAATTATGGATGTTTTCAAAGCATTGTGGAGGAGTTTTTAAAGCATCGTAATCACGCTCCGAGCTCAGACACCATCGTGTCTTCTGGAAAGATTAGCAACTTAATGGAAACATAAATGTTTCCAGTCTTTCACAGAATACCAAAGAATTGGAATATCCAGTTTTCACGTTGCCAGGAAAAAGCTGCAGAACCTTCCAGGTGAGGTGAGGTTTGCCATAAATAATTTAATCCAATATAATCTGCTGTAATTTCAATATTCATTTGCTCCTTGTGCCAGAGGTGGGTAATTCTTCTTTGGAATTACTCCACTACTTGGAAACAAATGTCTGCTTCTCTGCCCGCCGTCTAGGCGGCTTTAGGTCATTTTTATAGAAGAGCTGGAGCTGAAAACCTCTTTTGGAGCCTGAAAGGTCTTGAAATCACTTTTGATTCAAGTTCAATGCACTTCGTTTGGCTGTTGTTGTGGCAGAAACAAATGTCGGCGCTGACAGAGACCACAGACAGATGAAAAAAAAATTCTGGCAAGGTCCCACATAGATAAGAGACAGAAGGTTTCAAAAACCTATCCAGGCATAACCTGAAACACAGAAAGTGTTGCTGTCAAGAGGGGGAAGCTTGATCCAAAGGCCATTGGAATCATTAGGAGGTGGTGGGCTGTTAGTTTGGTTGGGGTTTTTTTCCCCCTTTGATTTAATTTGGCTTTGGATGAATTCCTAAACTCCAAACTTCTAAATCAGAATTATGAAACACATTTTGTGCATATATAATGTTCTAGCAGGAAAACAGAGGTCCTCTACTTATCTCTAAGGCATGAATAATGAAGATAATGAGGCCCACAACCTTGCCAATAAACCTTAACAGCCCTAGGGAGATGAGTAGGTAAATGCACTTCTGATTCTGTGTGTGCTGAGATTTCAGGTGTGGCATGTGGTTAACGTTTGAAAATCCAGTACAGACAAGCCTGTAGTTTAATCCAAGCTAAATTTATCAAATTAAACTCTTGTGAGGAGTCTAGGCTTTAATTAGACCAGTTCTTACCAGGCTGAGATGTGGAAAGTCTTCACCAAAGTGCTCATAGGATAGATGAGCTGCCACACCTTAATAGTGTGCATTTAATTCCTTGTCCAGGTAGAGTGTCTGTCTCTGCAGCCCTGTCTCTGGTTGTTGTGCAGAGACACTCTGATGGTTCCATTTATGTTTGGTGGAGACTGAGCAGTGCACTCAAGCCATCCATTTCCTCTGCTGAGCTCATCACACAGCCCATCCACTGCCATGGCTTTTGGCCACTGGCCACTGTTTATTCTAGACACCAGAAGTGAAGCCATCTCTGTTGGCTTTCTAGAGGAGATGAAAAACACCTGTCTGATGGCACAAGATTATCTTTGCAATATTCTGTTCATTAGGAGATGAAAAAAACCCTGTGAAAATGTGAGAGCCTAAGTCCATCCTTAGGGGTGCTGTAGAAAAGTAGGGGCAGCCTGCTCAGGGGGACAGCTGTGAGGAGCTCTTCATTGCCAGAGCCAGCATCTGAAGTTGGCCACAGCATTGTAGTGTTCTGAGGAAGACTGTTTGTCACAGTTCTGCTGAAAGGTTCCCACTGCTGCTCAGACAGGCAGAGAGCACCGTAGCCTTGGCAGCCAGGGAGCTGCTCTGGGTCTGTCTCCTGCTTATCCCCATTTCTGTTGTGCATCTTCCCACCTCGTCGTCCCCATAGGAGCCCTTGCAGTGAGTGCACCTCTACCTCAGATGGGGGAGTCTGAAAGGCCACAATGTAATGCTGAGGAGGAAAACTGTCCTTGAATGCAGCGATGGGATGAGGAATGAATGAGAAATACTTGAAATCTTAAAAATGCTCCCTGGCCAAGGCCTCGTGAGCTGTTAGACCTGCCTTAGCACCCATCCCAAACATCTGTGCATGGCTGTGCTGCGCCAAGGAGCGTAACCGCCTCTCGTCCTCACAGCAGTTTGCTTTAGAGGAGACATTACTTGGCTCTGGCTGCTGTGCTTCAGTGAATAATCGTTTGTGTGGTAACGTATCCGTGCGTTTATTTTCTGCGGTGGCTATTTCTCATGGCGTGGCGGTGCTTCAGAAAAACCTACAGTGGCCAAGTCCACATCTCCACTGCCTGTCGACAAGAGTATTTGGGAGCAGTCTAGTGAGGCTCTGTGAGGTGAGGAGTCCCAGCCAGCCCCACCTGCACACGGCCAGAGCCGTGTGTCATGGGGACAACTTTGCAGACAGCTGGGGGTCTCCATGCAGGCCCCCCTGAAGGAATTGGGGAGATTTTTTTTTCCCTAGTGAAAAAAGATATTTAAAAATCCCTAAAATGAAATAAATTGATGAATGCCATAGAATATTCTTAATAGTGTTTCCTCCTGCCGAGCCTTGGCTCCTGCCACGCCTGTGCCGCTCTCTCCGGGACTGGGGGGACCGTGCGGCTTCGCACCGCCAACCGGACCCCCCAGGCCAGGCGCGGCCGTTCTCACGCCGCGGGGGAGGCTGCGAGCACACGGCACCTCCCGGAGCGGCCCCGGCAGTGGAGCCGAGGCGCGGTGCGGGGAACGAGCCTCCCGAGGATGCTCCCTCAGCTCCTCCGCCCCCGCCGCGGCCCGGGCCGCCCCCGCCGCGGGGACACCGGCAGAGCGGCTCCGCGGGGCGGGGCGGGCGGGGAGAGGGAGGAGCTGTCGGCGGCGGGCGGGTGGGAAGCGGCTCTCGGAGCGCCGCGCAGTGCGGAGCGGAGCGAAGCGCCCGGGCGGCGGCGAGGGGTCCGGCCGGGAACCCGCAGCCGGGCCGGGCGGAGCAGCGCGGTGCGGAACGGAGCGGAGCGGCCGCCCCCCCGGGGATTACAGGCTTGCGAGGTTGTTTCGGCGGGGCCGGAGGAGCTGGGGCCGGGCCGCTGCCCTCTCCCCGATGGAATTCACCTGAGCGCGGCCGCGGCGAGCCCTGGACGGCGGGAGGGACGGTGCCCCGGCGGGAACCGCTTTTGTCTCGGGAGAAGACGGGCATGACTTTTTAAAAACAAAAAAATAATAACCACCCCCTTAAACCAAAACCACCCAAAACGCAGAAGGAAAAAAAAAAAAAACCCAACCCCAAACAAAAAGCCGCCTGAAGGAAGGGACGCGGTGTCGGCTGCAGCTGCGCCCCGCCGGCGCTGGACCCCGCGGAGGGAGGTGCGTTGGCAGGAGGGGCTGCACCGCCCCGGGACCCGGAGTTGCCGCCGCCGCGGAGCCGCTGCCCCTGGCTCGCCGCTGCTGCCGCCGCACATGGTTTTCTTTGTCCTGCTGCTGCTTTATTAGCTTTCCGCGGCCGCCGCTCTCCCCACGCCCGCTCGCACACACACGCACACCCCTCTCTCTTTCTCTCTTCTCCCAGGGAACCATCTTGCGGGGAGAGGGGAGGGGGGGTTCGGCCGCCGGGGAAGGATGTACCCCGGGCCGTCTGCGCGCCTGGCCCTCGGAGTTGTTTCCCCGAAGGATTAGTTGGGGTTTGGCTGCGGGACTTTGAGAGCCGCGCTGGAATCGGAGTTTCCCGGCGCTGCTGCTGCCGCCGCCTCCGCCGCGCACACTCCCGCACCTCCCGCACCGCCATGAGCCCCGGGCTGGTAGCCGCGCTTAACTCCCTGCGAGCAGGTAACGCTGGGGCTGGGTAGCGGGGCGGGGGGCGCGGGGACCGGCTGGGCTCGGCCGGAGCTTCCCCGGTGCGGGAGGGCGAGCGCCGCGGGGTGAAGCGGGGCCCGGGACGGGAGCAGCGGGGAGCGGGCGGCGGCGCTCCGGGGGTCCCGCGTTGGCTCCGCGGGGCGCGGGCAGGTGCGCGGCGGCCGGGGCAGCGGCGGTGCAAGTGCTGCGGCGGGGGCCGTGCCAGGAACGAGTCCAGCCGCGTTGTCTGGACAGGAAATATTTTAGTCATACATCCACTTGAGTGACAGTACGTTCCTTGATGAGGGAAAAATACCGTTGGAGTCAGTGGTTTGGTTTGTTGGGTTTTGGTTTGTTTTTTTTTAGCGCAGGGACTGGTGACTTGTTTCGTTTCATGTTGAAAAGATTAAGCTGAGCTTGGTAACAAGGGGATTTATAGGGGGAAGCGGCCGAAGTGCGAGGAAGGGAACTGTTTGGAATCGGCTGCAGCTCTGTTTTCGCCCTGACTGCACAGCAGCTGGGTGCTCTCGTACACCGAGAGGCTCTGGAGGTGCAGAGCACCCCGGCTATGGGATGCGCTGGATCCCTCTGCTTTCCCAAATGTAACCTTGCCAACAGACAGTGTCCTTCCCTCCTTCCACCCGCTGCCCGAGGAGGACCTGGAAAGGATGAGGATGAAGGAAATGAAGGGAGAGTGACTTGTCTCGTGTAGGAGGGACAGGCGAGCTTCTCTCGGTTGTTCGAGGATCAGGGTTTGACCACGTTGCCTTGAAGCACCCGTGGAAATAAAGGCACTTTGTTGTCTGCACAGATTGCTGTCAATAGAGGGGATTTTAGGTCAGCCCTGCAAAGACATTGCATTTTACCCTGCTGCGTTGCTGCTGAGAGCTTGGGGGTTTTACAATTAATTTGGCCTTTTGTTCTTTTGTTGTTGTTGCATGATGCGACTAGCTAACTATGAAAAAATAACAGTGCTGTGGAAACTGAGACCGTGTCTTGTCTGCTGGCAGAGATTGTGTCCACTGCCGTACCGCTGGTACCTTACCCTAACTGCTCTTTTGTATTTCCAACCCAATTGTTAAGTAACGAAGCCAGCAGACAAAGTTCCTTCTCGCCGCTCGAGCCGGTGAATTGGGTTGGGATTCTTTTTACAGTAGCCCAGGTGATGCTTTTTTTTTTTTTTTCAAGTTCCCATTCAGTGGTGTGTGGTCAGAAACACCAAAGCAGATTCCCTCTCGGGCGAGCTTTGTCTCTGTAAATTTCCTCTCTTTGGAGATGTAGGGTGTACTGAGGATTGTCTCGCAGTTAGCTCACGGCTGGTTCTCGGGCAGGGTGTGTTGTGCACCACGGTATGGCTCAGAAGTGCCCCTTCCAGGTCTCACAGCAGTGTTTCTGACTGGGTTCTGTGACAGCACAGGGAAGGATTTCTCCTGAAAAACCACAGCTTAGAAACCATCGGATGCTTTACACTCGAGACTAGAGCAAACTTCTTTGAAACGTGTTTTCTAGGGTTTGGAAAACTCAAGGGAGTGGGAAACTTACAGCTTCCCTGTGCTGTTTTGGTTTGAAACAGTAAAATAATTCCTGAAAGCGTGAGAAGTTTGGTTTTTAAAATTGGATTTTCTTTCTAAAAAGAAAGAACGGCTCAGGGGAGTTTTGACTTTGTGAGAAAAGGTGCATTTAAAAAGACAACAGATGAAATTTGCTGGAAAAGGTTATTATTTTTAACAGAGAGCAGGCTGATTGGCGAGGTTAGGAAAGCACTGAGCATCTCAATTTGTTGGACTAACACTGTGCTGCTCTTTAAAGCACATGGCCTTCTTGATCTCTTCAATTTGTGCATTATTCACATATTTTCATTAATTTAGAGAAAGTCGTCACTGCATAGTAAATCCATCACTGGGTAATAAATCCAGTGTTTACAAGGTATTTAATCGAGGAGAAATACACCAGCTCAGCTTTAAATAAGCCAACAGTAAGCTAGTAAAATCTGTCTAAAAGTCTGAAAAAGAATAAAGCTATTTTAAAATAATTAATTAGAGAAATCTTGTATGTTAACTTGAGGGCAAACAAATTATTTCAGTGTATTTCATGCTGTGCAGCCCGGACCATATCTACCTATTTATCTGTAATTTCACACCTAAGTGTTTAGAGCAGTCAGAATATCTAATATATGTTGTCTGATGGTTTTTATCAGGTTTTGGATTGAGAAATTCCTTCCTTTTAACAAAAACCAATGCAGCCTGTTTTCCAAACAGTATTTTTTTTTAAGTGTTTTTCCATCCTCCAGTGAGGAACCAGTTTCTAGGAGAAGACTCCAGCCTTTCTCCAGCGCTGTATTTTCTGCCTGTCTGCTCTGTTTCATTACTGAGCACAGCTATTCCCACACATTTCCAGGGAAAACCCACACGGTTGTCTTCGTGGGGCTGGAGCAAAGACACAGCTCAAAACTGAACAGCTCTGCATTTTGTGAGCATGTAGGTGGTGGACATGGAGCTGTAGATGGATGGATTTGTGTGTTCTTGATGTCTGTGTGAGCAAACAGATGCATCCACTTAATGCTGCTGCTCTGGTGCTCGGGGGGTTGGTGAAATGAACATTTGCTGTGTTATCTTCCCCCGTCTGGTTTCTTGCCATTCAAGTTCTGAAAGGGGGGGGGCTTGACGTTTCTGTCTGAAACTTAACTGAGGCTTTTTAATAAGAGGTGGAAAGATTAACTGGAGTGCTCGTGTACAAACAGCAGTAGTAGGTGAGGTATTAACACAATGTTAAGAGGAAAATCCTCCCACGGATGGTGGCTTGATGAAAAACAGAATGGATTATTAGTTTCTGTGGAGTGTGGTGTCACCAATGAATTCTTCTGATGCAGGCAAATCTTAGGTGGAAATACCAATACCAAATACCATCGTGCTCTTCATTTTCCAAAGCTTTTATAATACCAATTTATACAACTATTAACCAAAGTTACCAGCACTGCTTTAAAGATGGGGAAAACCCAATGGTTGGCACAGCAGGGATCTCCAAAAATACTTCCAAATGTAATGAAGAAATCCGCAGTTCTGAAATTCCCCAAACTGGCCTGTCTGCCTCAAAATCATAACTCTGCCACTGCAAAACCAGTGTCAGAATGGCCTGTATAATCGCTGTACCAAAATAGAGTTTCTGTGCAGCTAATACATTGAAAAAAAAATAAAATTATATATATAATTTCTTTCTTTATTAAACAGAATCTTTTCCACTAACTCTCTGCAGTGCAGGCAGCAAAGCGCAGCCAAACAGCACCATCTAATGGACGTTTTCTGGGCAGGCTGCAGCTTCCACTAGCTCTGGGTTTTGTCACCTGATTTGTTTCTCTAAAATATACATACCTCTGTGTGTATAAATACACCGCCGTGCCTTTGGAAATCTGTCACTTGCAGAAAATGTAACTTTTTTTTTTTTTTTTTTTTGCTTTTATTGGTCTTTCAGGCATCTGATGCCAGCTCTGAAAAACTATTCAACGCTGTCACAAATAAAGGTAAGACTGCAATTCACATCACAAATATGTTTTATTCCCACCCCCCCTCCCCGTTTCTTTTCGTGGCAATTTCAATGGGAGATGAAATGTAACTCGTCTTGCAGAAAACGTCGCAATCAGCTTGTTAGTGCTTTTTATGTTTCTCTTGGTTTCAGACGTGTTCTGTATGCTTGGTAATTGCTTTGCTTAATATAAAATATAGGCTTTAAATAATGCATTGCCTGCCAGGTCAGAATTAATTTAAATAACAATATTAGGGAATAGTTTATTTTACAAATGGCTTTAATTTAAGCTCATTTAAATAACTGTAAGAGTTTTCAAAATGTTTTAACTTGATTGTTACTCATCAGCTACATGATAGACGTGGAATTATGAATAGCCAATTTGCACTGCTGACAGTAATAACCAGCCAACGTTTAGTATTCGCAGGATAATAGTCATAAACCATGGCTTACTGTGCTGTGTGCTTTCTGTAGAGTTAATAAATGATAGAGAGGGCCACATTTAAATATTCAGTATCCCATTAATTTCTTCCAAACAGCAATCTAAAGAGAGAGAGGCTAATGATATAACAGTACATTAAGGGAAATCTTACCCTAAATCAGTGCCAGTGAGCTTCAGTGCAGAGCTCGTCGTCTAGCAGCGTTAGCAGGAGCACTGTCGCCTTGGGGATTTTTTATTTCTCATTCTTATTTTCGGCTTGGCCTGTGATTTTTTTTGCAAAGAGGGTCAAGGGAGCACCTCCAGACTTGGGCTATGCCAACAAGTAGAATTCAAAGCCTTTAAAACATGTCTGGTTTTTTTTAACTCCACTGTCCTACTCTTAATGGCATCGCATGAAAAGTGCTTCAGAAAAGGGTGTGTTTCTAGCTGTAAACCCAAGGAAATTTAGCCTACTGGTTTATTTGGAATGTTTGAGTCAGTTTGCATGAGAGGAGACAGATTGTTTCGTTTGAAATTTACATCTTTTTTTTTGCTTTTTGTTGTTGTTGGCTTTTTGTTGTTGTTGACCAGGTGTGGATTTGCTCAGTGTTTGCCCTGTGCTCTTCTTACTGGGTTTGGGTTCGTTATTGCAGTGGGTCACTGGGATGTTTTCCTGTGTCTTTTAATTCCAGGATGCTGTAGTGATTTAAGTGGGGACTGTACGTGACCCCATTAACGTTTGGGATTCCCATGCTGATAATGCTATTGGTGAAGTCTTTTGCTGCATATTGAATTATATTTGTATTTAATTGCATTATGGATCCATATTCCTGTTTTTCATGTATTAGCATCCTCTGGAAATACAGTCTGGATTATTTCTGTGGTCTAACGAGGTTATCTCACTTGGCAAGCTTATATATCCTCCCTGATTAATTGCTTTTACAGGTTCCCCCTTGGCCCCTGGGTAGGCGGAGAATAGGTGGCGGAGACAAGCAGAAAGGAAAAGTTGTGTGTTTGGAGTGACCCGAGGCCCCCCAGCTACATGTGACTGCAGCTTTCTTTTGCTAATTCGCTATAAAAAGCTTTGGCATTTGAGCAGCCCTTTGCTGGGGCTGGGCCAGGAGCAGCCCGGGGGGTGAATCCACATTCCTAGCAGAGGCCTGTAACCAGGGTGAGGGGCTGTCCTCCCCCGGGAGCTGATTGATGAAGAGTAGGCCCCTCTTCCTCTTCCTTTCGTTTTCTTCTCTCTTTTTTTTTTTTTTTTTGGAATCGAACACATTTCCCACATTCTTATTTTTGTTTACTTACCGAGCTTGATTCGTGGCATCTATTTGGTTGTGAATGCCCGTGCTTGACAGGGAGCCTTTTCTTCTGAGGTACTTTTCTTTGGTGATTTAGTTCCCTTGGAAGGATTAGGCTTTCTTTGTGTAGCCTAAAATCAACATGGGCTTTTCGAAGCTTTGCTTGGGAAACCGTACACAAATAAGCTTTTTAGTTGATGGTAGATTATTCCTTTGCCCCTTATTTCCATCAAAATGGCGCCTTTCTTTTCTCCTCCTGAGTTTCCCCTTAAAGCCATATGCTAATTCCTGTTGGTAACATGAATGACAAGGGAAGAATCAATGCAAATCCAGGTGCGGCCAAACTAGGCTGACTGGTATTTTCTTTTTTATTTTCTTTTTTTTTTTTCTTCTCTTTCTTTCCACTGGGAGAAAAGAGATTAAGGGAAAAGAGGGCAGGGAAAAAAAAAAAAAGCATAGGGGACAGTTTTGTTAAAGGGATTAGCATTCAAACTGCTAAATATCAGGAAAAGAGCCTCAAAAATGGATCCCCTGTTTGGAGATAATGTCAATAATTGCCTGCAGCCAGGTGCAGGGGCTCTGGCTGGTTGGGAGGCTGTTGCCTTCTCTAAGTGTCTGCCCTGGGGATGGCTGACGACTGCCCTGGCGCTGTCAGTTTGATATATTCCAAGTTCAAGTTCTCTCTGTGCAGTTCAGTCTGTTTGCTTCCAAGCCAGTTCTTCCCCCCCCCCACTGCGTTGTCCATGGCTGCTTTTGCCAAAAGCAATAAAAGTCACTCGTAAGAAAGGTCAGATTTGCATTGGGTAAATCAAGATGAAACCTTCAAAGCTCCTGGCTGATGGACCAGGCTGGGAGGGCTCAGCAGACTGACAAGTGTACATCCCTCTGTGCCCACAGCTGTTCCTCTCAGATGTCCTGCAGGTACCTGTGTCTCAGACATACTTTTTTTTTTTTTTTTGTCTTGCCACTTCTATTTTTGCAGAATAATTTATAGCCGAGGTGGCAGAAATTGCAGAAGTAATGTATTTACAGAGCAGGTGGAAATCCTGAAACATTCTAGGTCTTGTGTATACATTTTGTCCCCTTTCTGTCATTCAGTTGTGGACTTCAAGGCTGAGGATGATGTCAGGGTTAAGGTGTGATGGATTGGCATGGATGTGTAATGTGGAACAGTCCCTTCAGAAATGCTCATCATTAAAGAAGTCTAGTGCAAGGTGGTATCCTTCAGCAAACCTCCCTTGAAGAGGTGGTAAAACCCCTTGAAGTCTCTCCACTTCCATTTAGGAGGTAGCTGCCCTTAGAGGTGAATGGGAAGATGCATCCCTAAATCTGGAAGGGTCTGTGAGTTCTGGGGGTCGGATGTTGGGGCCCATCATGTGTTGTAGCAGAGCAGGGCTGTGGGGTTCCCATGTCTGCTCTGTGCTGCCACTGCTCCTGCAAGTCCGCAGCCCTGCACCATGTCTGCAGCAGGACCAGGGATTGGGCAGGAATCACTGTAGCTGCCTCTGGAATGAGTTTTCCCTGGACATAAGAGCCCTGTGCTCCATCGCTCAGGCAGGAACATTTCACCTTGTAATGCTTAAAAATTACCTAGGGCAGTGATTCCCATGGAAATCCAGACAGCTGTGTTAGGAGGTAAACACCTAAAAACTCCCAAGGGTCGGAGCCCTTGGAAAAAAAAAAAAGCTGTTGCCATCAAATTGGAGGTGGATGAGGGCTGAAAAGGAGTGCAGGATCCTCCCTCCCCGCAGCCTGGGCTTTCCAGTTTGGAATTGGTGCTTATAGTCTTTTAAGTCTTTGAAAGTACCATAAGGTTACCCTCAGAGAGCCAGCCTTAGCACCATTAATCCTGGCAAAAGTACAGGTTTTGTTCATGAATTTTCGTAACATGACTTTCCAGCATAATTAAATTCCATTATCTCTTAATAATTTAAATAGACACATCTGAAGCTGTAGAGCAGGCAGCTCCTACTACTGCTGCGTGTTTCATTTATGTTAACTCCCTCCTACATACCCTTGGAAAACAGCTTTTCCTGGAGGGAGAAATGAGTCCCAAAGTGATGAAGTTTTCATTTGTGCTGTATATTGAAGTTTGCCTTTGATCAGAAACACAATTGGGCTGTTAGAGCTTTTTATGTTCAAATTGTTTACAGGATGTTCATGTAAACTTTATGAATCCTTCTGCTTCATGGCACCACCAGCTGTCAGGGAAATATTTATACTCTCAGCTGGAGGTAGATCAAGGCGTCTGGGTTAGTCGTCCTCGCTGGTGGCTGAAATACCGGTCAGATGAAGCCCTGGCTTTTGAGGTGGTTCCACAGCCATATCCTTCCCTAGAAAAACAGGCGTGTTGTTGCTCCTGCCTGTGGTGAATCATTTCTTGAGGTTTTTCTACAACATCTGTTTCTGTAAACAAGTAGGGAGCTAAAGTTGGCTAGTACTTCTCTGCTGATCCCATTCACAGGAGATCCTTGGCTGTGGGGAAGTGCTCTCGCTCCTCCCCACGTGAACCATCCCCACAGCACCTCACATTGAGCAGAAGTGGATCTGCTACTGTGTAGATGGTACGTGTGTAATATTGGCTGTGTCAGACTGCTGCTGCCTTCTGCCTTTCCAAGGCTCTGTAGGGATCTACCCAATGTCCTCTCTCTCTGGGCGTATGTTCTTAGAGTGCTTTTCGAGCGGGGGGTGCTGTCTGTGTATGTTTGTCCTCCATGCTACCCACTCTGTTCTCCTCCCTGAAAAGCTGTTTCTTAGCTTGATGGTAAAGCTCTGGAGGAATCCCAGTGCTGCAGGAAAACCACCCATTAGCCAGCAAACCTCAGGGAGTTCTGAGTCATATGAGAAGTTTTGTTTTGTTGTTCGTTGCTGTTAGAGTGTCTCACCCTCCTGATGGTGTCTCCTTGCCTTTCTAGTGGAGACTTCTCTGGTGGCTTTGGCTCACTTGCTTTGCTTCTGTGTTGTGGATTTACATGGTATTTTTCATGTGAAAGTTTAGTGTCTCATTAGTGAGGAACTTAGCACTGGAAAAAACCTCCTGGTGTGAGGACCCCAAGCTTCCTGCACCTGCAAGCTAGATTAGAAGATCTGGTGCATCACTTCCCAGTCAGGCAGACTAAAAAGATGATACATGTCTTGAGATGGTCTCTTGTTCTGGTACATAAAAGAGCAAGGCAGTTACTTCTGTGCTATGAAGGCTTTATGTTTATAACTATGTTATAGTTGTATCTGTTCTGGAGAGAGTAATTAATTGTTTTATGGATTAAACAATATTTGATTTTCTAAAAAAAAGGACTTGCCATCACTAGGCTTCAATATAGCAAATTGTGATAATTGGTTCAAAATAAGGTAGAGAAATTCTTGGGATTGGGAGTGTTTTGATGACAAAGATCCTGGCTTGACATACCTGCAGTTAGTGGAGTCCACACGAGATCTCAGAAATGGAGCATCTTGCAGACCTCTTATATCTGGCCTGCTAGTAGTCTCTCCCTTGTAATAGAATGTTGTTTTCACTGAAAATGTATGTTTATTTAACTAGGTCTCTTTTTGCTTCACAATCTGGATTCCATTCAGTCAGTTACCACTCCAATTAACTAACAATTATTTAACATTAACAGTAATTACAGACGCCAGTTAAGCGCCTACAGATGTCAACTGTTAGCTTTGTACCTAATCACTCAATGAAATGGAGAAAGTTCAACAAACATCAATTAGCCAAGCAATTAGTATGAGGTAGGAAAGAGCATGTTATCATGTGTGAGCTGATTCAATTTATTTTATTTTGTCAGTAAAACACACACACACAGACAAGCAGCAATAAGTTACTGAGATTAGATAAAGCTGTATTGTTTTGCTGTTTATACAAGATTTTTTTTCCCCCTCTTCTCCTTTCCCTTACATAACTTAAATGTGCTCTGCCAGGCGTTTGTTATCTTATCAAATACGTTTCATTTCAATTGGAAAAGCACAGCAATGTCATTTTCAGCAGAGGCAAAGGCTGCTTCCACCAGCAGGCATGAGCTTTACCCCAGCAGAACTGTCACCTTAGCAGAGCTAGTCCTGCAAGAGGTTTTAACCCTTGAGTTAAGGACCACGTAAAACCAACGTGCCTACACCATGGGTACATGCTTTTAGATAACACTGAACAACACACATTGGTTCCTTCATCTGATTTTTTCCGTGTATTTCTTGTTGATACTGGGTGGACTTGGGCTCTGTGGTGAGGCTGTAAGAGCACAAAATGGCTTCCTCAGGGGGCAGTCAACATGGCGCCAGTTCCACCAGCTCGGGCGGGAACGGCCTGCGTGGGGTGTCTCCATGGCCCGCCTGTCCGCAGGGTGCTGCCTGGCTGCAGCTGTTGTGAGGGCAACTGGGCCTCCAGCAGCACCACATCACTCTGTTTGTTGTGTGGCTCAGAAACCAGAGTGGGAACGGGCCATAAATGAGCTTTACCCTCAGAAAGAGAAGCTATTTCTAGCCATCACCCGAGGTGTACTGCAGGCGGGTCTTTTATGATCTTTTGAAGACCAGACCTGTGCAGAAGGTGCTCGGCATGCAGCGTATGGCATAGGCAGGGTGCCCGGGCTTCCCAAGTACCCAGCTGTGCCACTTTGCCACCCGTTCACCTTCATAGTCCCTTTTTCTGTAGATCTAATGTCTTCTCACTTGGCACAATTGAACACCCCTTGGTCAGGCTGTATTGCATCCAGCTACTGTTAATTAAAAACAAAAGTGTTCTCCAAAGTATCTCCCATCCTACAGTGATCAGTCTTGACACTCTGGATGTCAGGAGGAGTTTCACAGGGACATTTATATAAACTGGGGGTTTTTTTTCCTGTTTTTATAAAGTCTTCAGCTGCTTAAAAAACAAAGCAAAGATACTTTTTCCTTCCAGTTCTCAACTGTCCCCCAGACAAAAATGCCTTTTGCCTTCATCACTGCCCCGACATGCTTTAAATGTTTCTCCGCATAAAACGATCCCACAAAGATAGTATTTTATCATGCAGACTGCCCACAAAAGTCCATAAAGTTATTTGAATTAGTCATTGTTTTCCGAAGTGTGGGAATAGGAGTGGAGAACCACAAGCAGATCTCTCTTTGGCTTTCCAAAGTCTCAGCATTTTTATTTTTTTTCTAGAAAAACACAGAGTCTGAACATGTGAAGAAACCCTTCAGTGTGTGACTTGAGTGCAATAATATTTGTCTGAGTAGGCAGAAAAACTGAAATCGAGCTTCCAAGTGAGAGCTACCACGTTCATTCCAGTGGCAAAGGCGACCTTGTGAAGGATGATATTTTAAACCAGTGAATTTTTAACTTTCTCGTGACACAGATTATCCAAAAGAAGAGGGAGGGCCTTGACATGCAGAGATACTGATGTTTCTCAAGATTCGGAGAAGGTCATAAGAGAGTAGTTTTAATCTCATGGAGTTGAATAAACAGACCCTATTTTGTCCTCATTTAGGCTTCAGTTCAGTAATATGGTTTATTGCTTGACTAACTTTAAACACTTGTTAACACCAAGCATTTACTTAAGTGCTTTGCTGGATGAGGGCCACAGGAATAAATCCCGTGACACTCTTGAGCCTTGCAGCCACCCTGGCTTCACCTCTTGTTCCTCCCCTGCTGCAGTTCTGTGACTGAGGGGGGCTCGAGCCCCTGTCTCTGTTCCCAGCAGGTCCTGCTCTCTTCCCCCTTCTTGCTGCTGCCCAGGCTTTGGTTGGCTTTCATGAGCTGAGTGATTTCTCACCAGAAGTCCAAAGGCAGCAAGAAAAGGATGATTTTTCAGCTTCTTTGCCCGATTGAAAGCCCTGGTGCAGGGGAGGGGGCAGAGGGGCTGCCCCCAGCTTTGGCACTGGCAGGATAAGCGTGGCCACAGCTCAGGCCACAGCACGGCCTCACCTGCCATCACAACTACCCCTGGTATTCCTTTAGTGCGTGCAATTATTTACTGTAACATAAACTGTTTTCCAAGCTCAATGTGACTAGTGCAGCTGCCAGGAGCATGCTGAGAAATGCTTCAAGTAGCGAGTGAGCTGTTTAAAAAAGCCCATGTAAATGTATACTGAAAAAGTGGCAAACAGAAGAGCAGATAAACTGATTAAGTGCCTTTTAGAGCAGTTAATGGCCTTGACTCACATATGCTAAGAGGACAAGGCAGGAGCTGAGGGTGGGGTTCTTTCTATACTTATCCAAAACTACTATTTTAAATAATATCTTTTTTTTTTTTTAGTTGAAGACCTAGACTCACTAACAGATGTTCTTTGTGAGGCCAGGGGATAATTTTCCAGTCCAAGACTCAAATCCTGGCTGCTAGAGCTTGTGTTTACTGCAGCAGGCACTTGAAATACTGGCCTAAGGCGTGCTCATGGCTTGCCCTGACCTTGCCAGGGCTGCCTGGCCTATTCCTGTCTCCTATTTACAGCCAGAGGAGCTCCCCAAAACCCGTGTTACCCCCTCCCCTCTAACTGGCTAAAAGCCACACAGTGTTTGGAGCATGGGCCGAGGCATCTTCTTCCTCTGCCCTCTGTGGGAACCTTATCACTGGGTTCACATCATGCTCCTGTCCCTTTCTGGGTCATCACAAAAAGGGAGGTGGGGAGGAACCTGCAGCTTTGCTGCTGCTGTTTTATGGGATGGTGAGAGGAGTGGGAGTGGGATGAGGTGTAGTGCTAGACTCTGAGCTCTGAGTCTGAGCTCCCCCAGTAATCCGGTATCAGTTCCAAATATTTCAAGTTAGTGGATATTTTTGAAAATTGGAGGCAAAGGAATTTGAGTGGCTTGTAATAGAAAACAGCTGCTGCAGTGCAAGCTGGGTCCTAAGAAAAAATGGCTTTGTGAAAACAGGTCTGCTGAGTAATAAAGCCACAAATTAATACTTAGTTCCTTTACTAGGTTGTTAGTCCCATAAGCACTTAAACTTCATTTGTTAACAGAAACAGCATTATAAAAATGAAAAGCAGATGAGCAAAAGCCCCAGTTACACTCTTGCTTGCTGGTTTTTATTGTTGGTTGGTTGTATAATTGTAGCCTCTGCAGCTCTCAGCAGGTGTGACTGTGGCTTGAATACAGCAGGCCCTGTTGTAACAGCCACACCATTTTGTTCTGTGATAGTAACTGGGTGGTTTGTTTTTTTTTTTCTTTTTTTCCTTGTTTGTGTTGCTGAGATAAATGATGATTAAAATGTGACGTTGGCAGATTTTCAGTGCCAGGCAGGACCTGCTGTCTGAGGAGGGGTGAGAAGCTGTGCTGGGAAGGCAGTGCCTTGCTGTAAATCTCAACCTCCAGTGCAGGTCTGCTTCAAAACTTTAAATAACAGGTCTCCTTGGCACCTTGGGGTAGCACAAAGAGAACATTGCCATTAAGGGAATTGCTCTCCCAAGTTGTTGGGTTTTTTTATAGGGGGGCCAATGAGACCCTTCAAGCTTAGGTAGGTGGGAAATCTGATAAGGATACTGAGTTTCTGACTCCTCTGAGAGTGAACTGCTTGAATCTTTTCTGCCTCTATCTGACTGCATCACCTAGTACCTGGTCTAGAGGTACTTAAGCTGTTCTTTGGGTACTCCTGAAGCTCTTCCTGATGTCTGAACAGGTCTTTAGTAGTTGACTGGGAGAAATGGGATGAATTCATGGATTCACCTCATCTCTTCATTGGAACAGACAGGAATGATCTTGGTCTTTGTTTTGGTCTTAAGTCATTCTCGGAAGTTCAGTCTTGTGTTTCTAACTCCCAGTCAAGTAGGTGTTGATTTGAAGATGAGGCTTTTTGCTTTGTGAATAGACACCCTCCAGTGTCCTTGGGGTCTGGGAAGGAGTTAATATGTGGATGGGAAAATGGAAAGCTGCCAGGGTTTTGAAAGGAGCAGTGCAGAAGGGTAGTGCTGACCAGGTTCTCTGAATGCTTACATCCAACAGAGATGAGAATATGCTCGAGATCAATACTAGTGATCTGCAGCAGACATGTTGAAAGCAGAGCACTCTAAGCAGAGTGGTTTTTGAAGATCGTGGCTCTTGAGTAACTCATTATAATGCAGTTCATATTTGAACAGTCACATCTGATTGCAGATGGGGTGAACAACCCTTAGAGTACACAAGCAATTGCTTGTAAGTGGCTAGACCCATTAGCTCATGCTGGTACCAGTCCTGGCCCTGTGCCTGTGGTGCTTGCACTGGTGCTCTCTATACATCAGGAGAGATGCTGGAAGTATCTGAGGCCAGACCTATCAGCACTGTCATGAGCAAACACGTTCCTGTTGACTATGGTTGGTTCAGTCTCCAAGAGAACTCATCATCTTTTGCTAGAGAAGCTCATACTTGAGCATTTATAAGGTTAAAGCAAAACCAAATGGCTCTAAGGATTGAATTGGAAAACTCTCATTTGTTTCTGTGTTGCAAAGGTCACTCTTCTTGTCTTACAGCTCTTCTCTGTGCTGTGGTCTGTTTTCCTGCCTAAAAATCTGCTGTCATACCTACTCTTGTGATTTCCCAGTGGTCTCTGTAGAAATGTGATGCCCAAAGTAGCAACCAATGAATTTGTACTTGGAGGGAGAAGCAGCAAGTGTGCTCACCTTTGCCCAATGTGATGGAATGACCAGTACTTACTGTGCTTTCCTATATGTGCATCTGCATAAAGACTTTACAAAAACAATTATTTTCTCACAGTGACGCTCGTCAAAAGATCTTGGCCAAAAGCTGCCAGGTCATCAGGTGCTGTAGGCATTGCCTGGGATGTCCACAGGATGCAATGGAAAGGTTGTGTAGATAAAACCTTTTGATCACTCAGACAAGTCTGAACAACATCCTACAGCGTCCGTAGTAATGACCAGTGTGAGTTCTGAAGGTTGCTCCTGCAGAGCCCAGTCCTGTGAGATGTTGGATGTGTTTGAGGGCAGCGTGGGTGTGAGCTCTTCTTGCTGGATCAGTCTCATGTGGAAAGCAGGTGAAACCCACAGAGCAGGAGAGAGGAGGCACTTTGTGCCCTACCCTGCTCCTCTTCAGGTCTCTCCAATGCCTGAGGCATTGTGTGAGCCTTCCTCTTAGAGTGCTGGATCTCAATGAAGATCTTTTTCCATCTGCTTCCATATCTGCTGGCTGTATCTGTGTGCTGACTCTCATTCTGAAATTAGAGTTCTTTGAACCCTCTTTTGTCCTGATTGCAGAGGAGCCCCTCATACTGTGCAAACCAGGCCCGTGGCTGGGGCTTGTGAGAATTAAATACAATTTAATGTAATACAATTAAATGTTGATAATAATCATCTGGCAAGCTGTTAAGTTGTCTGGAAAGGGCTGGGTAATACACGCATGTGGGACAAGTCTGTACATCTTTTGAATTAATGAAAATTAAGTTTGTTGGCAATACAGCCTGTAGTAAATTAACACCTTGCTTAAATAGCTAGCTGACAACTTGAAGTGGGGGGGTGGCACGTTAATAGTTAAGCTGGTTTTCTTTGTCTTCACATGTCCTGTCCAGCACCTCAACTTATTCAAATAACCTAATTGTTATCCAGCCTTTCAACAGCACATCATCTGAGCACCTCGCTGCCAAGATAGTTCTGCACCTAAAGGCCTCATTATGTTTTGCCAGTATATCGGGGACCAAAAATACCCTGACAATGTCTGCTCGATACCCAAGTCTCTAAACAAACAAATAGTTGTGTGAAGGAAGCCCTGGGCACAGCGTGGCTGGCACTGACCCCTGTGTGCAGAGCCCTTGACACTGATGGTCCCCACCAGAGCAAATCTTCAGGCAGCAGATCGTGCTGGGTGGCAGCCTGGGAAATAGTGCTGGGTATGGCAGCAGGTAAGGAGGGTCTCTTTGCCATTCTGACAAGGCACTGTCCTTATCCTGCAGGTAAATGGCTGGTGGTTTAGAACAAAGGCTTAACAACAGCAGTAAAAAATAAATCAACAAATAGTTTGGATTGGAAAGGACCTAAAGGATCATCTGGTTCTGATCCCTCTGCCACGGGCAGGGACACCTCCCTCTAGAGCAGGTTGCTCAAAGCCTCATCCAATCTGCTCTTGCACACATCCAGTGATGGAGCATCCACAACTTCATGGGAAACCTGTGCCAGTGTCTCACCACCTCATAGTGTAGAACTTCCTAATTTCTAACCTAAATCTCCCCTCTTTCAGTTTGAAGCCATTACCCCTCGTCCTGTCACTACAAGTCCTTGCAAAAAGTCCCTCCCCAGCTTTCTTGTAGCCCCTTTAGATACTGGAAGGCTGCAGTAAGGGCTCCCTGGAGCCTTCTACAGGCTGAACATGCTGTCATCTGAGAGGGTTTATGGGTGGGCCAGAAAGTGGCCTAACTTTCTTTTTTAATCTGGTATTATAATTAATTTGAAGTTGATTGCTATGAGTGTCTGTGCATACTTAAAAATTAGATTAGCCAGTAAACTGTTTGTGATGATGGTTTTTATTGTTCTGGTAGTTTACACAAAAGCAATGAAGGTGCTTTTCTTTGGAGCATATTAATGCATCCCGAGAAGGCTGCACTGGCTTGTACTGGCTTGTTGTTGTTGTTAACACAGATCTTACTAATGTTTACAAATACCCCGAAGAGTGGGGGTCAAGCAGAGGTGCCAGTCTCTTTTTGTTTGTGCCCTGTGTTAGGACAAGATGAGATGGCAGCAGGTGAAACGTGGGAAGTTCCTCCTCACCATGAGAGAAGACTTCAGTGTGAGGGTGCCAGAGCCTGGCCCAGGCTGCCCAGAGAGGCTGTGGAGTCTCCTGCTCTGGAGGCTTTCCAGCCCCACCTGGCTCTGTTCCTGTGTGGGCTGCCCTGGGTGCCCCTGCTCTGGCAGGGGGTTGGACTCTGATCTCCAGAGCTCCCTTCCAACCCCTACTGCTCTGTGGTTTATGATTCTATGAATGTTACCCTTTCCGTGTGTGTGAGGGAGCAGCAAATGAGAATTTTCAGCCTCCCTCAGCACACGTGTGTGCACCCAGGTCGTGCTAACAGCTGAGCATGGGAATTGGGATTTTTCCTCCTAAAAGGGCTTGTGCTTGCTCTCTGGTCATGGTCACGTTGGTCAGGAGATGGTGGGGCAGAGGAAGCAGCAGCATTACAGTGTTGTTGGAAGTGGTTCAAAAAGATGCTAAGGGGGGCACGTTAGTTGTTCTGGCAAAGAATCTGTAGCATTTTTCTGCAACGTTTGATGATTCTGCTGGTGCCAGCAGTTAAAACTAGGAGTGGCCAAAACATTTCAGGCAGTTAGGGGAACTTCAAAGCTTAAAAGAGATCAGCCTAATTTGTAGGTGAAAGTTTGCTTTCCTAATTAATGTGTCTGTGCTGTTCATTCTGGTAAATATATAGGGATAAAGCAATTTGCAAATGCAAACAAATACAGGAGGCAAGGAATAGGATTTCATTTTTGAGCTGAGTCTTCAGGAAATGATAAACAGACTTTAGTAGTTTTCATTGGAGTATTTAGGTTGGATTTGCTTTCCTTTGGCTAACTGCAGAACACGAGCACTGCTTCCAATCCCCCCTTTATCGCTGAGCCTTCATTTTCTCTCTGCAGCTTCAACTTTGGCCTTTGTAGGTACAGGGAATGTATTCTGTTAGGCTATGTTTTGAATATACAGAAGCATGCAGATAACTTGCTCTGACAGGCAGAAGGTAAATTATTTCCCTGCATCTCAGTTTAGGCTTCTCTTTTTGTTTTGTTTTTTTTTTAAAGAAAGAAATTGCTTGTACTCTATTTACCTTTTCCCCCGAGGAGCAAACGTGAGGTGTAGGCTCTGCCTATCTTTTGACAGGGTGTGTTGGAGTTTTTTCTTCATTGCAGCAACACGTAGCCCAGGAGCACATTTGCTGAAGGGGATTTGGTGGTGCAACGTGCTGAACCTTGCCCGGGCTCCTGAGCTCGCCTCTGGTTTTATTCAACAGCAAGGGTCCTGCAAAGTGGGTGCTTCACGGGGTAGTAATTCTTGTTGTATTGGGAAGATGAGGAGCAAACAGCAGCGGGGTCTGGGCTGCTTGTGTTTAACTGTTGAAGGCCAGGAGTGAGAGAGCAGCTGAGGAAAGGTGGCAGGTCGGACAGATGCCCTGCAGCAGAGATTTGAGTCCATGGAAACAGATTTGGTGGAGAGATCCCACAGCCTTTGGGTGCAGAAGTTGCTAAGAAGAAAAAGTTGCTAAGTAGTAACCTGGGGACTATTCAAAGAGCAATGCAAATAAATAACCAATGTTGAATTACAGGGAAAATCTTCAATCCTTAACCCAAATATCCCTTGAGTTAGGGGTTTGGGGGTTATTTTGACCCTGGGAATACCAAGTGAAGCTTTAATGCAGCTTGTGTCGTTTCTCAGCATGAACTTGCCCAGCTTGAACTAGCACATGCCTTCCTGGGAACACTGGGTCTGTTGCAGTGGTTTATTTGACTCCACTCCATCATCTTCTTAACTGATTTTAAAATCTTAACCAATAAAGCCACATGCACATGGGCTTGGGTGTCTGTGCCACCTCTCTCACAGATTTAATGCTCTTAAAATCCCTTTTTAATTAATGCTGTACAATGAATGACACTGCTGCTAGTCCCTTGGAACAAGTGGAAGGAGGGCAGATGGTCTGGGTGTGAAACAGGCAGAAAAGTTGATAGTTTGGGCAAAAGAGTGAGTGAAAGCAGCTGTTGTGCAGGCAGAGGTGTGCTCAGTAAAGTCCTATGGTGAAATCTCATCCTGTGTTCAAGGATATGAAAAGAATTGTAGATTCAGGCATCCCTTGGACAGCAGCAGCTAGTTTTCAGGACAAAAGGTTTTACAGTTCTGCACCATTGAAATCCCATCACTTAAAAGCTAAACCAAAATTACCCACCCACTGGGGTTTTTTTTTCCTAAGCATTTGCAGGAATGCAGCTTCAGGTACATGTACCTGTGTATGTTTTTCATAACACTGCATCGTTTGACATGGTGTCTTGCCAAAAATGAAATCATTAATGAACTCCACAGGGTATTTATGCAGATCCAAAGCTGCTCATTACATCTATTTTTAAGTACATTGCTACGTTGATGGCGAGGGGAATTTGTTGAAACCTGTAGAGCAAAACTTGTAATTTTGTTTGCTAACACTTGCAAAAGATTACAAATGTGATCCGAAGCCCTTTGAAGTCAAGGGGAGTAATGGGATCATTAGCCTAGGAATTAGTACATGTTTTTCTAATATAATAGTCTGACATGCTGGGCTGGGAAAAGCTCCTTCTCCCTGCAGCCCTCCTCCCTCCCCCCTTCCCACCTGGGAACCCATGCAGCAGGCAGGGTACAAGGGGGTTTCTTTTCATTGTGTGGTTTTTCCAGAGCCTGGAAGCTTGGCCTGAATTCTGGATGTCCATGAAGCCTGGACATCCCCAATGTAATCACTGGGTGAATTCCAAATGAAGTAGTCTAAAAACTTCTCCTTGTTCTTAAAGCCCTTTTTTTCCAGGCAGCTGCTGTGAATGAAAGGTGCATTTGGAAGGTGCCACAGTTGGCATGCTGGGCATTCCCCAGGAAAGGTGATGTTGGAGGCTCCTGGTGCTGGTGGTTTTGTCCCTGAGCCTCTGCACAGCAGGGCTGCAGGTCTACAAAACTCTCTGCTTAAAGGAACTGAAGCAAAGGGGCATCAGAGCCCAGTGCAGTTTCTGATAGGACAGGGTGGCAAGGGCTTCGTGCAGCAGCCCTGGGAAGGTGACACATTCCACCTCTGCAGAAAGAGAGGGTTCCAGGCTGCTGGGGGTGTTCAGTTCTCTGCAAGCATTTCATGGGGTTTGCTGAGACATGCTCCTGATTGTCAAATGGTTCTGGAGCTGACAGACTTTGCTCAAGGCAAATTCTTTTCATTAAAAAAAGGATTTAACTAATTAGCTCCGACTGTCAACTGACAGGTTAATTGATAAGGGAAGTGGGCCCAGTAACCCAGAGGTGAGATGATATTGTGACTTTCAATCTTTACAGTCCCTGAGAAAACTTAGTCTTCCACTGGAATGCCAGAAGAACCACGCTGGCTTTTTCACAAGGCACAGTGCCTGAAAAGATTTGTCAGAAAACAGCTGCAGTTTCCTAAAATTCATTTTTCAAAGTAAAGATCTGATCCAGCAAATTCCTAGTAAGATAAGGCTCAGTGAAGCTGAATCAGTGAAGTTTTGCACATTGCTGTGCTTGGGCTCACATACACTTTGGCTGGGGCTGAGGGCACTTGTTGACCTAGAAATACTCTTTTAATTAGCTAAAATAAAACAGTGCATCTTCTTTTTAACTGACAAAATAAGTAATCACTCGATCCAATAAATATTAGATCTGGAGCCACTCTTCTCTAATAATTTCCTTTTTAAAATGAAAATGATCAAAGGAAGACTTCTGGTAGTTTGTTTTTTTTTTTTCAGGATAGAAAGCTAATAATGAAAAGACAAATAATTAGGATAGTATCTGAAAAACTGGAACTGGAAAACTGTCTTGACCTGCACCCAAGGCCAGTGGAGCTGTAGGAGGAGGCTGTGGAGGGTGCCAGCCCCTCATCTGTATTTCATGCTCTCTGCTTTGTCCAGGTTAGTCCTTAGATCTGGACATCATTTTCATGTGTCCAGGTGACATGTAGGCACAGGAGAGGCTGGCTGGCAGAGTGAACATCATGTTTTATGTTAGGCAGGAGGGGTTGGACTGGTGGCAGATCATAGGAAGGAATTAATGTACTGTGGAAGGGTCTTTGTCACTTGTGCTGCTGTAGAAACCTGAATTAAACTGAATTTTTGGCAGTCTTTCGAAGGGAAATTGCTAGTATAAAGAAACATGTTTCCTGGTAAGCTGAGAGCAGCACCTCACTCATCAGACTCAAACTAAGACATTTCAACTGTTATTAATAAAAACTGTAAGTTTTTTGGAGGGCGAGTACTAAGGATTTCTAATAATTGTTGTTTTCACTGGCAAGCTAATGCCTGACTGTGAGAACAGAGATGTTTCTGATACAGTCCTTTCCTCTTAGATACAATTAGGTGTGTGTGTTGTGTTTATCAGTTGAAGCAACCCTGCTAAAACATGAAAATAGAGAAAGTCCATCTTATCATAAAGTCTATACCCATTTTATTTTCCTTTTTCCTTCCCTCCTCCCCGACTTTGTGCTCCATCTAAAATAAATGTCAGAAGATAACTGAATGAATGTAATCCATTTCTCCAAAGGAAGAGAAGTAATTGCCTCCAGACTTCTAACTCACCTGCCAAATTGCATCCTGATGTGAATGGCAATGGACAAATTATAATCTTTTGAGACAAGGAAAGAAATGATGAAGTCTGTAAGTGACCCTTCCCTGGTAGGCACAGTCAAAATGAAACTAAACTTGGCAAGTGATTTGCACTCACATCAGGGAAGAGTTGGTCCCCGGGTCATCCTTGAAAGGCATTAACTTATGAGTGAGAGGAAAACAGCTTGCAGTGCACACTCATGGCCTGGGGTTGAGCAGAAGACAGTTTCAAGTGCTATCAGCATTGTGCAGACCCCAAGCTCTATATTCCACCACTTAAGGAAAAAGAGGAGAAAAACCCCAAAACAACAACAAAGCCCCAAAAAAGAAACTAAACCAAGCCAAACAATGGTGATAAAAAGCAGAGAGGAGGAGAGAGATGTGACCAGGGAGTCTCACATTTGCAGGGTAGGTCTTCTTAGATTTTAAGAAGCTATTCCAGATGAGTATCAGGAGCCAGGACAAAAAGGTTGTGTCCTGTTGTAAAATGGATGTGCCATGTGGAGAATGCAAACACCCCCATATCCGTGGCAGGTTCTAGAATAGTAGTTGTTGTTTTTTCCACCTCAGGAATATTAAATGTCATTTGGTAACTTGCTGTAGGAGATGTTAGCAGCACTGTAAGCAATTTCTGAGGGAAACATGAGCTGTAGAGGTTTATTAATAGGATGTAAACCAATTATTTGTTTGTGTGCTTTCCCCCCTCAGGAATCTTTTCCTTTATGTTTTCTAAATAATACAAGACAACCTTGGCAGCAGAATCCCCACAGCTGTTAATGTCAGATTGTTATCAGATTTGGCAGTGATTGTTTTCTAATAATATGGTTGTTTTTCCCTTGCTGCCCATGTAAGAGTGACAGTTTGCTGAAACTCAGTGCAAGATTCAAAAACATAAAAGGTCAGCACTTGCCATTTACACCTCTGAAAACAAGTGATGTAGGTAGTGCAGATCCTGTTCTTCATTGTTGATCCACCTTTTGGTTACCTAAGAAAAGGATTTCCCAGAAGCAGCAGGTGAGGGTGGGTTGGAATTCCTGCTGCTTTTTAGCTCCACTTTACGTCCTATTCATGTCTGGGCTTGAACAATATTTTTTCTACACTCCCAGCAGAAGAGCTGATGAAACTCATTTCAGTTTGGGCCTTATTTGTAGGGTTTATCAAGCTGGTTGAATTTAATCAGCTTCACAACAGCCTAGTTAAGTGACTAGAACCTTCTCTGAGTGGAAAACAGAGGCCCACAGATGGAAGGTGGCCTGGTGAACAGGAGGAGGGACAGAGTCTGATCCTGGGGCAGGATTGACAACCTGGGATGTGTGGTGATAGAGAAGGAAGGGCAGCATTTAAATCTCCTCTCATCTGTTATGGCAACACAAGACAACAGGAGAAGTGGCTGATTACCACACACAAGGAAGCCTCTTTCAGAAGGGGATCAAGTAGCTGAATGGCCTTTTTTAGACTGAAAATGATATGGCATTAAATAGAACCCTTTTAGACGAGCTCTTCCTGGGGATTATTTGGAAAAGCCCTGTGACCCTGGATCAATGAGCATCACTTGTTGCTGGAAGTATTAACTTGGAACGAGAACATTAAGTGAGCACGAGCTACTGGGAGTTATTTTTTGCCTTATCAGCCTTCATCTCCAGATTACTGGCAAGATCCTCTCATCCTGCCTGCATGATATTCTTAGCTGGAAGATTAGCTCTTGTTAAACTCTAGAGTGATTTTAGTCTTATTAACGAGAGCATTAGGAAGTATGTACTTTGTTTTAATTTAGTTGACTATGTTGGAATTTAAAATCTGGGAGACATGATATTCTCTTTTTTAAAAAAAAAAAAAGAAAAAAAAAAGATTAATTTACTCTACGTACTTCTTTATTAGTGAGAACACAGGATGGTTAACAAAGAAAAGATAAAAACATTGCTAAGATGTTGCAGTTAAGTATTATATTCAGACTTGGAGTACCTGCATGTACCAGCCTGACAGTGTTTTCTGAGGACATGACCAGGTGACAGATGATGGCAGAGCAGTGGATGGGGTTTATCTTGATGTCAGTCAAGCATTTGGCACCATCCCCCCAGCATCCTGACAGCTGCCCTGAGGCAGGGGGCTCTGGGTGATGGGGCAGAGGGGTGAGTTGGGAACTGGCTGAAGGAAAGAAGTCAGAGAGCTGTGGTCAGTGGGACAGAGTGCAGTTGGAAGCCTGTGTCCAGTGCAGTTCCCCAGGGGTCAGTACTGACCAGTGATATTCAGTATATTCATAATGACCTGGATGAGGGACAAAAACTGATGGCACCAAACTGGGAGGAGTGGCTGACACACCAGAGCTGAGCTGCCAGCTGGGTGGGCAGAAATTTAATGACACGTAACAAGGGCAGAGTCTGGCATCTGGGCAGGAACAAGCCCAGGTACCAGCACAGGTTGGGGACTGACTGTTGGAGAGCAGTGCAGGGGAAAGGGGCCTGGGGGTCCTGGTGGCAGCAGGGTGACCATGAGCCAGCAGTGGGCCCTGGTGGCCAGGAAGGACATTGGGATGCTGGGTTGGATCATGAGAGGTGTGGTCAGTAGGTCAGAGAAGTTCTCCTGCCCCTCTGCTCTGCCCTGGTGAGGCCACATCTGGAGTGTTGTGTCCAGTTCTGGGCCCCTTGGTTCAGGAAGGGCAGGGAACTGCTCAAAAGAGTCCAGAGCAGAGCCCCAGAGATGTTGGAGGGAGTGAAACATCTGCCTGCTGGGGAGAGGCTGAGGGAGCTGAGTCCTTTGAGCTTGGAGGAGACTGAGGAGTAACCTCTGGCTGCATTGCTTTCTGCCACGGGGAGATGCTGGTAGGGTTTCTGATACCCATGAGGATTGCAGTACACATTTGGAGCAGTCCTGATTCAAGAGCCATGACCAGTTGTGCTATGGGATGTTCAAACCCAGCAGGGCAGATGTTTCCACTGCTGCCTTTGTGCAAAGACTCCGTGGACTAGACAAATGTTAGAGGAACCATGTAAGATTTAAAGCAGAGATGTACAAGTATCTCCAGTTTTAGAGTCTGATGGAAAAACAGCTATAAAATTAATAAAAGGGCCCCAACTCTGGGGTTTTTGGTCAGCCAAAATGTGGCCACTCTGGAAGAAGGGTGTTGTAATGAGAGCATTGCTGGGATGCTGGTTTGTTACCTGTTTTGAGAGCCACACTATGGTTTTAGTGGGGAGCACTGGGCATTTTCAGTGCAGTCTGGCTCTGGGAAGCCAGCTGGGACTTGTGCCGAGTGACAACAACTTGATACTGATATTTCAGAGAGTGGTACTTTTAGTTTTGAGTCTGTTTAATCTGCACACCCTGACAGCTTCTGTTGGGGGATCCTTTGGAGATGTCAACCCCGTTGTGTGGATAGTCTAGCATTTGGAATGATAAAAGCCTGGGATGTGCAGTGGACCCTGTTCACACAGCACAAGCAGATGCTTCACAAGTCATTTTTCAAAGCTGACACGCCAGGATGACATGGATCAGCACAAAGCTGAGCATTGATTGTCCCCAAGTGTTCCCTGGTCCCTTTGAAAGCCCCGTGCTCTAGTTACAGCAGCTGGCTCAGAAGCAGGATGGGTACAGGACCTGCCTCTGCTCCCTTTGTACTTTCACTCACAAAGAACCTGCAGCAGTTCACCCACAACGTACTTCCATTGACCAGCATCTGGAGCAGATCTGCAACATCTATTGTCCATCAGTGTATTATTTCTTCAGTGGGTTTATGGTTTCTCCAACAGCTTCAAGTCCATTCAAAACATTATTTTCTATGGTTCCAAAGAGTGACTTTTTAACTGCAAAACGCAGACTTGAACGTTCCCTGCCAAAGGCATAGCCCTGAAAGGAATCAGCATCTCCTCTGCTTTACTGCTACATCTTCTGCATCATTAGCAGAGCTCAACAGCAGACTATTGTCTGCTATTAGAGAGGTGCTTGTCACTATTAAGAAAACCTGAATTACCATGGAGTGGTAATAAGGTGCAGCATCCCTGCCTTTCATGAGCTTATCAGGAGTCACATGATTATTTTTTTTTTCTTTTAAATCTTAGCTCCTGCAGTACTATCATTATGTGAAAGGCACTCCCTTTCACGAGGCTAAAAAATGAAATGCAAGTGAAGAAAAAACCTGAATATGCACACCACAGTTTTTAAAGCAGCTCCATAGGAGGTGGGCATTGGCTCGTGGGGGTTTTGTGTCCTTGTGATTGGAAGTATTACAGTTTCATTGAGCTGTAAGAAGCTGTGAAGCATCTCATGTAGGTCGAGCTGTACACCTTCTGCACGTTTGCCTTTAGTGGAGCTCCTGTCTAGCACCCTTTGTGTCCGTGTCTGGGGCTCAGTGTGTGTTGCTGCTGTGGCCACAGCTGGTTTGCAGAGGCTGTTCCTTCTCCCAGAGCTTGGTCATTCCTGCAGCCTCCCCAGTGGCACCCAGGGTGCTGTGTGGGAACAGCAGTTGTACCGTGGCCACTCTTCCCACCAGTGCAGCTGCTCCCCAGTAGCTTTCCCTGACCTGTCCCAAACAGGGATGTGCAAGGGTGTGCTCATGCCACCCTGCACAGCCTTGCCCAGCTCCTACCCAGCCTCTGGCAGAGCACCAGGGCTCCAGCTGTCCCCTGTCCCCTCTGCTGGAGGCTGCACCCTCTGCCTGGGGTGACAGACATGGCTGGTGATGGAAAGGAATAGGTGCAGGGTTGAGCCAAGCAGCTGAGGAGCTGGTGTGTGTGCCCCCTTCTGCTGCCACACCTCCTCATGGTGCCAGTGTGGAGGGGGATGGAGCGTGTGGCTCGGGGTAGCACAAGGTAGCAGACTAGAGGATTCCTGATATCTCTGGCATCATGGAAGTATTTCCAGGCATCTCTGCCCACTGCAGCTAGGCTGGCATGCATTTGTAGTATTCCCTTCATCTGTGTTTCCCTGCTTGGCCATGGAGAGCAGAGGAGGTGGATCTCTGTCCCTGGCAGTGATGGGGAGGCAGGATTGCAGCACGTTCTCTGGTGCAGGGCAGCAGTTCTCCTTCACTGGCTCTTTGTCTGGAAAGAGAGACCCACATGGCACAGCATCACAAGGGGACCAGAGCTTGTTCATTCCTCTTTGTCCTCTGGTTGAATGTGATTTATCCAGACAGCTGTTTTGTGAAGAAACTGTTGAGATGAAGTAACCAAATTCTGTCAGGGATTGCATCAAGTTCTTAGAGCATCCACTGAATACACTAAATGAAAGGTTTTTATACTACTGTTGTGCAGAAACCTCTGCATTTTTACCCTTCAGACCAGCAGTAATATAATGCTACCAAAAACAACTTCACTGCAGCTCCTGCCATTAATACTAAACTTGTGCACTCTGTGAAATCTGGAGCACTGGGTGCAAAGTAACCACACAGATCATTCCCTGGAAGGTTTCTGTTTGCACTGGCACCCAGTTGGTGAGAGCAGAGATAAAAGGCCTGCCTAGAGCACCCTGTATGAACCAAACCATCCATGTGAAATGGAGCCATGTATTTAATAAATCTAACAGCTCTCTGGCTTTGAACAAGAGTACTGGTTGATTTTTTTTCCTTTGTGGTTTCTTCAGATAATTGCGAGCTCAGATGTAATGGCTCTGATCTGATGTTTTGGGCAAAGGTGGTTCTAAAACTGTGGTGAAAAACTTGTCTGTGTGCATCTGCTGTGTGACAGGAGCAGGACGTGACCTGGAGAGCGCTGCCCTGTCTTCATTCTAAGGCACCAAGGCATACCCCAAACCCAGGGGGAGCATCGTTGCTGTGCCAAGGCTGGGCAAGTCCCACAAGGTAGGAGCAGCAGCCAAGCACCTGCTCCAAGAAGGAGCCTGAGGCAGCATCAGGCTTCACTTTCTCTTCCCCAGATGCTGCTGTTCAGATCTGTGTCCCAGTGTGCCTCGGTGAGAGCCGTGGTGCAGACACTGCTGCAGGAGTGTGTGGAACTGACATTAGACCCTTGGCAATGGTTGGTATCATCTTCCCACCAGTGCCTTCGTGTCCCAGTCTTGATTTTGCAGTGCTCTGTCTTCTTTGGAACAACATGATCACTCCCTTGCCAAGTTGCTTGCTTTTTTTTTTTTTTTTTTTTCTTTCTTGTGCAGCAAAGCTAGACTTTCACTGGTACTTTGCAGAATCGTTTAATGTCGTTTGTTTTTAATCTGCTGTGTGATTAAAATAGATTAATGTTGTAGTAACATAAAAACCCTCGGGGGGTTTTGTTCTCTTTGTAAATATTCTCCAGGATCTCTTCTGTCTTCTAAACTGTGTGTAGGGAGAGTATTTAATGGGACCTGGGGAGAAAAGAGCTGCATTTTAAACTTAATATAAGAATTTAATTTTTAATAGGTTTCATTTGGGGGTAGAGTATTCATATTGGAGTGGAAATGAAAGTGTCTAAATGCTTTGTGTGTTAGCTGTTGGAAAGCCTATAAAGGGATGTGTGGGTAAATACCTTTCTTTCCTGTTTTATCTGATCTTTAAAATGTTAAATTACAGAAGCTATTGATTGGTATCAGTCACTGATACTTAACCTGTTTGTTCAAGTTTGCCTTTGACTTCTCTTCAGCTGATGCAGAGAGGTTTGCTCTGCAGAGAGCAGTGACCTCTCCTCCTGCAGCAGGTCTCTGTCCCCACATAGATCTCTGGAGGGCTGTGCAGTGGATGGGAGGTGACTGCAGAAGTGAAGTCCCTTGCAGCCTGCTGCTGGCTGGGTGATGTGTGAGGCTGCCCACGGAGTTGGTGGAGTCACCATCCCTGGAGGTGTTTAAAGAACCAATAGATGCAACACTTGAGGGTATGGTTTAGTGGTTCGAGACATGCTAGGACAAAGGTTGGACTTGATGACCCTGGAGGTCCTTTCCAACCATAAGGATGCTGTGGGCAGCAGTGAACCCAGCTGTGTGGGCAGCAGTGAACCCAGCTGTGTGGGCAGCAGTGAACCCAGCTGTATGGGCAGCAGTGAACCCAACTGTGTGGGCAGCAGTGAACCCAGCTGTGTGGGCTGCCTTCAAGTAGGTAGCCTCTTGAAATCTGTGGATGAGAAGGGTGAAAAGAATCATTAGTTGCTTCCTAAATGCACTTTGGTCTTCACCTGGGAGTACAGGCTCTCTGGTTGTCCTTCAGCATCAGGGAGGTTTCTGCTCCACGTCCCAGTCCGATAGCAGGTGTGAATCGGCTCTGACTCCTGTTGTGCTTCACACACTGCGAGTCCAGAGACTCTTCTGTGTCACGCTTCAGCTCTTCACCATCAGAATAGAGTTGGCTTCCATACTTGGCCACCATTTGCACCCGTGGAACAGCGTCGTGGTTGGAAGAGCTCCATCTGTCCTTGGGCAGCAGAACCGGCTCCCGATGGCCGCGGGCGCCGTTGGGCTGCCAGCCAAGGGAGCTCCACGCGGCAAGCACAGACAGGCCGGCTGCCTCAGTGGCTAGGCTGCTGTCTCCAAATCACAAGTTTATTTGATTTCTTTGCAGCTGATAACTTGCACGGGTTCTTAACTAGTCAGTGGCTCAGCTTGATGTGTGTAAAGCAGGGGATGCCGGGACGCTGGTGCCAAGAAGCCCCTTTGCAGCTGACGAGCCCCTCTAGCAGCTACAGCGAGAACCAGCAGCAGTCCCCGCTGCATATACATTTCCAGGTCTGTGAGATTAGTTTAATACCTCAGCTTTATCTTGGCATTGTGGACTGCTTTCTGTCTTCATGTGGAGGCATCAGAATGTCCTCAGGCTCTTTTGTAAGATTAAGAGCTTCCCTCGGCATCCTGACAAGGAGGAAATTTAAGGAACAAGAGTATTTAACTTAAAGCTAATCTGGTCTTTGTGAAAGCAGGAGGATTAGACCATTAAGTTGTACATGCCTGGCAGGTCTGTGCCACTGATGACACTGATGAAGGGAGCACTGGGGAGAGGTGAGCTGCAGATTGATGGTGTGTTGGAGCTGGAATGAGAGCACTTGCAGAGCAGTGTTTGCAGGCTTTGCTGGGCACCTGCTCTGGGGCTGTAGGTCTGTTCCACTGTGACTCTGCATTCCACGTGGTGAGAACAGAGCATATGGATAAAGTCATGAGTGGGAAACAAAGGGGCAGATCTCCACATTGGAGTCCCTCGTGAGCCCCCAGCGCTGAGCAGTGCTGGTGTATTCCTCCTTCCTCCTGTACATAAGGGCCATGGAGTTGTGTGTCTCCTAAAACCTTCTGGATATCTCTAAGCTTGCTTTGTATCTAGAATTCAGTTTTTAGTCTTACTCACAGAAGAGTAACTTGGAGAAAACACTTCAGATGTTCATTGTGATGCCACCTTATTCCTCCTGAGGACAAGTTGTTAAACGTTTTCAACAGTTCCCAGTGAAGTGGTGGCTGTTGGTAAATGTGACACTTGCGTTTTGGGTTTTTTTTTTTCTTCCCCCTACTAGTCAGAACCAAACTCTAAGCGAGCTTGGAGCAAATGCTGGAGAGCTTCCAGCACAAATGCAGACCTAGCACCTCTTGGGAGCAGGAGGGGTTTGGATCCCTCCAGAAGTGAGAAGCAAGTGTGGGTCCCCTACCTGCAGCCAGAATAACTGACAAGTGCTGCTCTCCCTCCTCCTCCCTCTTTCCCACTGGGTAACAGCCCTTTTTTGGGAACAGTTAACAAAAAACTCTTCCTTGTTTGCACCAGAATGGGGCAAATGACTGCATTTGTATACATTTAGTCCTGTGTCTGTGTGTGCACATGCATATATATGATAAAGGTGTATCTTACCATGGGTTGATCTGTTGAATGGAGCTTTTAGTTTATTTCTAAATGTGAATGGGCCACTTGATGGTCTGTGTGTCTTTTCTGTGTTGTGATTGCCACAGTTTCAGCCTTCTGTGTATTATCTGAGGATTAGATGTGATTATAAAGCATTTGTTGTTTTCAGGGCCTGATGGAAAACTGAACAGTTGAGCTGGGGACATGATTATAAAATGCTCATGGCTGTCAGCTTCTCAGGGAAGTGACAAAACCCAGCCAGGTACTCTTCATACATCCCAGTGCAGAACAAGGACTTGTGCAAGGAAATAAGCAGATAAGCAGTTATAAATGACATTTTCTTACTCATTGCCTCAAATGCATCTGTTGAATCACAGTGAAGAGTGCTGGCACTCTTCCAGGCTTGAACTTGACCTTTTTTTTTTAATCCTTATCATTATGTTCTCCTGAAATGAGTCCAGAGGCCTTAAGCAAGAGCTGATTCTTGGTTTGCAGCAGCACCTGCCCTGCAAAGCTCCTCATCCGGATACCTGCAAAGGGAAAGGGATGAGCACTGACCTAACTGCATCTTGAGGGAGCCAGAGCAGAACTTTAATCTTCTAGTCTGGTGCACTGGCCCTGAGTCATGGTGATTTTCCATAGTTCACATCATTTTTTCTCTCTTATTTGGCAATGTTGCAAGATCATTTTGCCCAATACATCCTCAAGGGTTATTGCTGAAAGCTTCTCCTTGCCCTGGAAGAAGCATGTGCCTCAGCATATCTATTACCTATTAAACCTGGCAAATAATAGAGTTTTCCTGTGTCATAACAAATCTTGCCTGTGCTAAAATAGCTGCAAACCTGCTCTCAGGTTTAATGAGCTCTCGCTGTTCAGCAGTGGTCCAAACATCTTGTTATTGTGACTGTTCTGCTGCATGGAATGGGATCAGTGAAATTGTCTCATAAAAAGGCAGGATGGGGTGTTGGGGAAGCTGGTCCTGCTCTGCAGGAAGCCTGGGTGATTCTGGGCTGTGTGGCACAGAAATGTGCTTTTTGTTCATGGCAGTGCAGTTTAGAGGTGTGTAATCCATGGTCATTCTGGGATGATTCCACAGAGGGAATAGCAGAAGGTGGTTTTGTTTCTTCCTGTAGTCCCTTTAAACTGAAGCAGATTAAGAGAGCACAAAACAGAAACAGAATGTCTTTTTTTGCATAAAGCAGCCCTGGATCCCAGTGTGAAGCAAGGTAGGGAATGAGGGGGGTTAAAGCCCACACTGGCTTGTAAGAGCTTCTCTCCAACAAGCTTCCACACACCACTGGAAAAAATGGCAGTGTAAAATAGCTGAACTAGAGCAAATTGAACAATTTGGCACATCTAATGCTTTCCTCTGAAGTCTCATGCCTGCAAGGGTGTGAACAAATCAATAACAGGAATGGGAAGGTATTGATTATTGCACTGGGCTGCTGTTGAAACATCACACGTACTTGGTCTGGTTTCCCAGCACCCAATAAACATTTGGGTTTAGTTAGTTTCACATCCCCCTCTTTGTGAAAATAATTGTAAATACTATAAAACTGAAAGCATTTGTTGGGTTTTTTTTATAATAAGTATCTTTCTCAAACTTAAATATATGTTATTTGTAAAGGTTTCCCTCACTCCAAGATGGTTATTTCATGCCACAGATGGGACTGCTCTTAATTTTCTTTGTGAGGCACTGAACCTTCTGTTTGCTACTGCCATCTGCAGTGCCCTGGATTTGGGGATATTTGGGTAAGGCTTGTGGGGCTGAGCCACAGCTTCTGGAAACAAAGCCAGTTATGGAATTGTCTTTTTCCTGTTGGCCAGGACCTATCCTGCCACCTTGCTAAAATACAGCAAGAGGTTTCAATGAAAGCCTTCTCTGGGGGGTCAGAGGTTGTGGTGCTGAAGATTTGGGGGCTGTAGTGCAGCTTTGAGGTCAGTGGAACTGACTCCTGAATCCAGGAGAGCCCCGTGTCACCCAGATGGCATCTGTAAAGCTGCCTTTGCTTTGCACTGCTATTTACCCTCCTCTACCTGAGACAGATAGAAAAGAGAGAAGGGGGAAAAAAAAAAGGATTATTGTGGGTATTGTAGAGCTGATTTGACTGAGATTATTCACAAGACTGAAAATATTTACATCCCAGTTGGCTAAAAATCTGTCCAGTATGTCTATTTGTTTAGCTAGCATTAATTACCTTAAATCAGCTCCTTCTGGTAAAAGACTATTCAACGTTTGGTTAATTTCCAAGATCCCAACATTTTGCTTTAAATTCCTAGAATTCAGCTGGAAGGATACACTGGTTTGCTAATGCAGTGCTCTGGAAACACAGGCACTGCTTGGTGAGCAGAAGGCAGGGGTTGGCCCAGGCCTGCTGGGCTGGTGTGAAGGGCAGGGTGATAGCACCCAAAACACCACAGCCCTGAGGTGAACGCTGAGAGGAGTTGTGCTTCAGCATTTGGCTTATATTTTGGTGTAAGAAAAAGTTGGATAAAGTTAGTTGGAAACAATCTGGCAAAGCTATAATGTGGGAATAGGGAGATGGCTTCTCATTTCCCTGCTTAATGCATTTTAAAGTAACAAAAGGAAATTGTAAGTTGTGTTGTAGAGCTCCCTAATGCAAGATAACGGTAAGGTAAAGAGCTTAAGAGGGTTCAGAGGATTATTAGACATTTATGGAAATAATAAAAATGTTATCAGAGTTCTACCAGGTGGGAGATCAGTTTGCTTAGAGGGAACAACCCTCCAGGTTCATGATATTAACCTGCCTCTTGCTGAGTGGGCTTGGAAGGGCTTTCCCTGTGTGCAGGCCGTGGGGAAGTGCTGCTTTCCCATCACCTCCTGCATCTGCAGCTGCTGTGGGTCAGAAAGCAAACTGTGTGCTCCACAGCCCACTGATGCTGTGCATCACATGTGACCTCTGTCCCCATCCCTGGAGCAGCCAGCCCTGCTGCTTTCTGATCTCCCGTGCTGTGTGTTTTGCTGAACTGACACTCACAGGGGTGCCTTCTGCAGGGGGGAGATAAATGCGAAGCTGTGTTTGTTTATTTGGAGGAAACACTCGTGATTAATGGCACAAACTGTTTGTATGTCTAAGGAGTCTTTGCTCTCAGGGCTGGGAAAGCAGCTGGCAGCAGCCTGGGGCTGCCCAGGGTAAGGGCTGGGATCCCTCCCCGTGGGACGGGCAGTCAGCTCTGCCCCACACAGCCCCTGTCTCCTCACTGACAGCTGAGCAAACCTGTGAAATGACCACTGAGGATGGTTCTGTTGGTTCTGAGGATTAGCACAGCAGGTAGCCGTGCTGGCACAGGGCAGGGTTTGGGCTGAAGGATAAGTACACACACATTTTTTTATTATTGCAGCTAATGGGAATCTGCCAGACTTTTGAAGCACAGAAAAGGCTCCCGGGCCACCTGTGAGCTAATCACATGGATTTGCCTCATTCTGTATCTCAGCTCACTTGGAGCCTGTAATCTAATTTCCAAACAGAGATGAGAAGAGTGAACAATTCATTTTCTACTTTACATGGCTGTGCTGGTAAACTTTTAATCCTTTGAGAATTACAGCTCCTTGCAACATGGAGGCAACACCACCAAGTCCCCGTGTGTAGGGCTTGAGTCTTTGCTGGATAACCATTACCCTCAGCAAGGCACACTGTGAATCCCAGTGAGAGTGAGGAGCATGGGCCAGTTTTCAGATGGTATTTTGAAGCATCCACAGGCTGACAATTTCAGGTTGTGTAGCAAATCCCTGTGTTCTGGGCTGCAAAAGTACCCCGTGGCAGGCAGGTTCAGCTCCAGACCTTTCTGCACACAGGACAGTGTCAGTCTTGGATCTTACCAGCTAATGAACCATGTTGTGGTTACTCTGGAAGTATGTGTGTGGCTGGTCTTTATTGCTCATCATTTATTTTGGGAGCCAGGATATTTGTTTAGACTTTTAGGGTCAGTGCTGAGCTGACACTAAGCAGGGGGTGCTTACATCTGCTAAAAGCCCCCTGTTCACTCATGGTGGTGTGGTTTAGGCTGTGGTCATGTGGCTGCTTCTCAGACAGCTGCTTTATCATAAAGAAAAGAGGGCTGATGTGCTGTGCTGCTGGTTTTGTTAAGAACAGTGTCAGTGAGAGCAGAGCAGAGGTGAGTGCTGTGGCTTCTCTTGTGAGAAGACCTTTTCACAACGTTCCAGGGTCTTTCTAGTGACCTGTGTGGACAGTGCAGAGATTATTAGGTTCATACAATTAGACATGAGGAAGAATTTCTTCCCCAGGAGGGTGCTGAGACCCTGGCACAGGGTGTCCAGATTGGTGGGGGAAGCCCCATCCTTGGCAGTTTCTCAGGCCAGGCTGGATGGGGCTCTGAGCAACCTGCACTAGTGGGAGGTGTCCCTGCCCTTGGCAGGGGGGTTGGAACTGGATGATTTTGGAACAAGATAAGGTCCCTTCCAAACCATTCCATGATTCTATGATTATCCAAATCTCACTTCAGGTAGAGCTTCCTTAAAGACAACGTGTCCCTCAGTAGTGAACAGGTAGCTCACAAGGGCCTTCATGATGACTTTGTACCTGTGCTTGGACTTTGCTTTTAGGTTGCTTAATAAAAACTGCAGTATAAGTGATTGGTCTCACTTATACTCACCAACTGCTGAGGGCTGTGCAGTTTGGGTCAGCTGCCTCTGGAAGAAGATGTTGCAGAATCTGAAGAGATGTGATGGGATAGCAGAAAAAAAATTAGTAGTGATTAAGCACATGGGAAAAGTCTCATAGGAAGAAAGACTGGGAAGATAGGAGTTGAAAAGCTTACGAAGGAGTTGGAAAGGGAAGCAACTTAATTTTTCACCTTTTAATTCCACTTGGTTCTTACGAATCTGTGAGAAAAACACTTCTCTGCAAAGGCTCAGTATCACCTTTTCCTTTAAAAAATGAAAAACTTGTGGCAGGAGTATTTTCATATGACAGGTTAAGAAATTTACTGCTATGGGTGAGAACTTGTGAATCCTCTGAAGGGACCTGAGATTTCTGTATATCACCAGGCCATGAGGGTGGTCTCAGTTCTAGAAAATTGTGGAAGAAAATCTTCAGGCTTTGGATCTAAGCCAGCCTTTGATTGGAGATCAGCATGAGGTCCCGAGGGTTGGACAGGGTGGTTTGTGTGTGCTGGCTGCAAGATTTTTACACCAGTTTTGAAAAAACCTTGGGCTGGTTTCAGGGAGTGGTAGGAACCATAGAATCATTCAGGTTGGAAAAGACCTTTGGGATCATCCAGTCCAACCATCAGCCCTAATCTACAGAGTTCACCCCTAAACCATGTCCCTCAAACCCACATCCAAACCACCCTGAAACACCCCCAGGGCTGGGGACTCAACCC
>JAOEGS010023234.1:4412-21821 GCA_025447755.1 Corythornis vintsioides
CAGGCCAATATCTCATATATATGTTTATATATATAAGAACCATTTTTGGTATACAGATTTCAAACTCAAGTAAACATCTCAAAGTACAGAACACTACAATTCTGCAGTAAGCAGCATTTGCACACTGACAAGAAAGCAAGCCACTGAAATCCTTCAAGGGCAGAAAAGAGGAAATTAAAGATGGCTGACTACCATCAGATGACTCATGTGGATGACAGAGGCATTTGGGCACAGAGAGGAAAGTGAAGAGCTCCAGAAACACCACCATGCAGAGGTCCTTGCTACAGAGGAGATGGCTGAGGACTTCATACATTAATGGTATCATTATAACAGTTTTCATAAGTTATCTGGGCAACTTAAATATTCTGGAAAAATTCTTAGGGGCATTCACTGAAAAATTTCTAAAGATGCTTTAAATTATGCATCCTACAGAAACTGCAAAACAATGAAGTATAGCTGCTTTCCAGAGTCCAGCTCAAGATTTTTCTTATTAAATAAAACCAGAACTGTAATTATCCTACTGTTCTTCATTACTGGTTTATTTTTACTCTCAGGCCTCTGTCAACTGTCAGAGACAGAGCAACTTTATTTGCTAATTAGTTGCCAGTCATGTCTGAAATGTCAATAGCTAAGATTTCTATCATGTGGAAGATGAAAGATCTGAAGCATCAATGCAACATGAACCATAGTCAGCAACAGAGCTGGAATGCTGCAACAACAGACCTAACAACAAAAGACCTAAAAAAAAAAAAAGTAAAAAATTTCCAATTCCCTATAGTGATAAAATCTGGCAAGGCTGTCTCAGAGAGTAAACATCAACTTAATCTAAATTTGTCTGCAATTCCAGTTTACTTTGACTAGTCAGTTGAATCTTGCTCTCTCTTCCACATCAATAGAAGGGTGAAAGATTTTACTCTCCTACCTATTCACTGCAGGCTTGGTACTGACTCATTTTTTTTTAACATTATACTTTTCAATACAGCAGATCACAATCCCTTATGGTTGTTTCAAGCATCACTTAACACTAAATATCTCAAAAGCAACCACCCAACTTTCTGCTGATATTTAAATGGGCATTCATAAAAATACACTCCCTTTTTAAACAAAAAAAATTATTTTTGGTCATTTCCAAAGAAACTCCTGACACAGGAGCATTTTTACAAATCACAGTTCTCCCTCAGTTATCAGTTAAATACAAGAACAAGATCTATCCTAGCCAGTGTCAAGAGTGATACTGAACACAGACGAGTATCTGGGAACAAGGGCACTCAGGATAACTCAAAGAAAAGAGTCAGCAGGTCTGATTTTGCCAGAATGCACTAAATGCTGTTAACACACAGGCTGTACAACAGCTCCCTCATGATATTACTTCACATAATGCACTTGGGTCCACTCTGTAAGTGCAGCTTCTTCCCCTATGCTTTGCCTATGAAACTGTGGCAAGCTTGCTTTTATTAAATACTCAGCACATTTTAACCCTTTTATTCTCTAGGAAATAATAAGAAAATCCACTAAATAATGAATACAACTAGTAACTCCTTCCCTTAGGACAGAAAACCTACTCTAGTGCTGATCTTCACACCTGTGAAGATTTCCAGCACATAAGCCTGAAAAGCTGAAGAAAAAAATTTGGAAGTTCTGCCAGAAGTACAACCCATGAACTCTGAATATTCATCCTAAAAGCAAGAACAGCCAAAGCAGAGCTTTTGAAGTTTGGTAAATTCTCTTTGAAGCAAAATGCCAGCTGATTTTATTTCTTGAAAAACTGCTTGAGTATATTACTGTTTAACACATTCCAGTCACAGAGCAGGGGCAGAGGGTATGAAGAAATGATTAAAATCTCTGAAAAAAAAAAAAAAAGCCTGGAGGTACTCATGAATGTAGATAATGCAATATTTGTTTCACTTTGTTCTCACCATCTGTCCTTTTCAATACATTATCACAGGGAACTCTTTGGCTGTAATTTCAACACAATGGGAAAATATATCCTCAAAACACACATGTAGAAAATATTTGAATAATAATTATAAAAGTTTTTAATAAGAAAAGACAGAAGTATTGCATGCAGGATTTAGACAACTGACTTGGGAAAACAAACAAACAAACAAAAGCCAGAATGGGGCAGAAAGATCAAGTGTGGAAGAGAAAAACCTGGCTGTGGCATGCCAGATGGCTAAAAAAGAAAATTTAATTGCCTAGGTCAATGGTAATCGAAACAACTTGTACTTAATCAACAATGAAGAATTAAAAATAACTGTTACAAGATTTTATTTTTTTTTTTACTTACTATGTAGAAGAAAAATGACATTCTGACTTAACTCAAAGTAGGCTTCTTAGATACTGAAATGCTATTCACAGGACAGAGTGCATCTTTGCTTTTAGCTGTACTGTAGACGCATAGCTGAAGTTCAGCATCCTCATGTGTTTCATTCACACACAGAAAACAGACAAGCAGGGAAGGGAAGGAAAGAAAGAAAGGAAACAAACAGGCCCGTGGGAACATGACTTCAGCACAGTAAGTACACGTATCTGACTTACCTAAAACGTTGTGCCTGCTGAGCTAAAGGTGCTGGGTATCTTCTGTTTGGGGAATGGTACAGTTGGGAAAGGATGGCCTGATTGTTTTTTTGGCTTGGATTGTTCGCAAACTTTACAGTGATGGGCTCTGTGGCACCTGGTGGTTTCTGGCCATTCAAGCCTTTGATAGCTTCTTCTGCTTCAATTCGCTTGTCAAACCTGATAAACCCCACTCCCCTTGATACCCCTGCATAGGATGAATGAAGGATATACTAATTAATTCCAAGACTCAAAAATATTAGATGTTAAAATTTGATTTTCAAAGCCAATTGCTATGTTAATGGCCAACTGCTGTGAGCACCTGATAATTTGGAGCTTATCAGAACCACATTTTTGCTCAAAGTAGTAGACTTTCTGCTGCAATTAATTTTTTAAAAATTTAACTGACATGGAGACAATGGATCAAAAGCTTGGAAGGTTGGAGTGGACAGTAGAGACAAATTAAACATCAGGAGCCAAAGGGTAATTCTGAAATAGTGATTTTTTGCAGGTATGGGCATGAACCTAGAACCAGCTGCAGATTAAATTCACAGGAATTTTGCAAATAGCTTAAGTCACCTGCTCCCTAGCATAAAGAAATGGCTTATACTCTCCTACAGCAGCCCTTAAAGTTCCCTTTGAAGCAAGTACACTCAAAGGACAAATAATGGAGTGCAGGTTCCAAGCTGTCATAATGATAATTATGGCCCTGCTTTAACAGTCCATGGTTACCTCTAAATAAAAGACTGAGTTTCAGCATATCACTGTACTCTTGAAGGTATTATTTCTGAAGACAAATTTTCTTGGGCCATATGACACTTCCTTAGTATAGAAAAATTAAGGGTAACATGATCAGTGTTTACAGAAGGTCTTTGGAATATTGCACCTCAAAAATTTATACTGTAGATTAAATATACACAGAGAGGTATCAAAGCTTCAAACAACAGTAAAGTTACTGCATCCAGCACTACTGAGTTACATGCTTTCCTATAGTAATACTAAATTTAGAGGTCCCTTAGATTTTTGTTTCATGAATAAACAGAAAAGGTACATGCATGTCCTCACTTGAGAAAGACATCAACAACACATGTTCTTCTTGATAAATGATAATTTAAGCCATCCAAATGACAAGGAGCAGGTGTAAGGAACCTTTCAAGAAGCAAATGTCACAGCTTAAAATCTGCATTTTCTTCTAATAACCTTATTATAAAATGTCTAATAAATAACCTTATTGTTCATACCAGTTTGAGTCTATCCCTTCAAATGATTAAGGAGGATGGGGAGGAAGAGAGAAAGCTTAAACCAGAACAACAGTCTATGCCAGAGAATTACTTTGCATGTACTGGGACTTACAGGCACTGAGAATCACAGTGCACATTTAAAGATAATTACATTTACTTAAACATTTGTCAAATGCTACCATTTCTATAAGAACTATATAGGAACATGCCAGAAACAGCTGTCTATTGCACAAATACTGGAAATGGGACCTGGAAATCTGTTGATTCTACAAGTCACCATTTGGCTTTTAGTTTTCCCTTTTCTGCCTGTCTACACTCTCACCACCTCACACTATTGAAGCACTCCATTAAGCATTGTGTGTCAATAAAACAGAATTGCAAAGCAGTACATACAGGTCAGCTTGGTGTGAAACACTGGCATGGACAATCTATTCAAAGTAACACCATTTGAAACTTCATGACCTGCTACAGCTGAAAGACGTTTGTCACACAGTACATGGGACTGAAAATGAAAAACTATAAAAAATTGCAAGCTCCCTTACTGTTCAGGATATAATTATACGAGTAAATGAATTCTGCTGCCCCACACCTCTGATTCTTTTGAAGGATGAGAATTTAGAGACCTTATTTTGGTTTGCACACTCAATACTTTTGTGGTGTACCTGGCATTTCATTTGATTGCTTGTTTTCTGAATAGGCTTGCAAGAAGGTAAGGAAACATTATAAACCTGCTCACAATTAACCATTTGATCCAGCAAAACAATAGCATACTGTTGTCAAAGTCTGGGGAGTACTAGAGATTACCACTAACACCCAGTTAAGACATGCTGTAACAATGCAACTAACTTGCTAATTCTTTAAGACACTGATAAACACAGAACTTAACCATCCTGAGGAACTCAAAGTTCATGTTCTTCAGTGTGCCCAAAGATAATGAGGCAATCTTGAAAACAGTCTTAACAGCAATTACCAGTCTGGGTCTTTTGTAATCCTAGCCTCAGAGATGCTGCTGTGCATTTCTGCATAAAATTTTAGTTTTACAAAAAAAAAAAAAGTGTTTAATAGCATTTCATAGAGCACATAGGAACTATTTTCACACAGCAGCTTGGAAAGGAAAATTATAGCAGCTGTAATTTTATTACAAGCCATGAAGCAGGCTTCAAACCTGCACCTTCAAGCTGGGAATGACTCAAACTGGCTCAGTACACTCCACAATCTATTTTTGTTCATGCATATTTATGAACAATTCCAGACGAAAACTGCATTTTCTGGCCTACATACCTTTCATACATTATAGAGACAAAACTATTGTCCTGAAAAGTGAAGTAGTTTTTGAACTGCCAGTCCAATGAGAGGAAGTGCAAAACTGCCTACTTACCAGTGACTTGATCCACCAGAATACGGGAAGTAATAATGCGTCCATATTGGGAAAAAAGCTGTTCCAGTTCTTTCTGAGTCATTGTTTTTATAAGTCCACTAACGTACAAATTTGCATCTCTGATAGAAGCTGAACTTGGTCGTGCATAGGAAACCTCAGGAAAATAAATAAATCAATCAATCAAGTTATTTAAAACCAGTTGAAAGAGGACAGTATCTTTTGTTCTGACACATGGACACATTTTTAAGAGCAGACAGAAAATTTACTTTGCTAAGCTAAGTGGGTTTTTTTTGGTGCTGGTTTCTGTGAAAACACAGAAGAAATGCAACGCAGACCATGCAGAAGCAGCTGACTACACTGCAAACACTTAGAATTTAAGGAGCACTTTCAAATAAAGGAGAAAAGTTAGATTCACTCTAGAGAAAGTCTTGGTGGAGAAAAAAAGTATTCTCTCTCCTAGCTTCCTCTAAGATTAAAAAGACACACTGAGGAAGACGCAATAATTTTCCTTTTTATTTTAAGTCAAAACACATTAAAAAATTCAAGTAATAAATATTCTAGTATGATATCTAGGTCAAACACACAGAAAGAGTCCAAAGCACTAAGAGGTTTGAAAGTGTTTTTTCAAGTGCTGTGCCCTTTGTACATTTGTTGAGCTTGTTATCAGATGTCACGCAATCATTTAAGAGGTCAAGATAAACCCTGCTACTTCACTTTTATAGGCCTAAGAATTGGCTGAAGCAGGAATGCAACTTGTGTGTTTGGCCCTTCTACCATTTGCCAATTTCTGCAATGCAGAAGCCTCACAACCAAATGCCAAGTTATAGTGAGCTTCTGAGGTCCTTTTGGACAGCAGAATTTTTTACCTGCTGCCTCAAAGCAGAAGTTAAATATTTTATTAAGATTACCAATGGGCTCTTCAACCTTGAGACACATGATCTGAAATTAGAATGTTCAGTGCCTCCTACTAAAGTCTGTAGAAGTGGTTTATCAGAAGCACAGGAAAAAAATTACAATTCCCCAGTTTCCATACAGTTTGTTTTAACTTCAGTAAATCCTTACCATAGAATAGTATTCTACAATGGAGCTAGGCCCACTAAACTGAACATTTAGTCCTCTTCCATATGCCGCCCTCAGTTTTTTTGTAGTATTAGAAATATACACTAGGCACTTGGCCACTGGAGAGCTCATGAAAATTACCACCAAAACACAAGGTGGAAAGTCATAGACCCTTCAGCAAAAAGAGAGTCTGTGATTACAACACTGTATGTTAAAAAGTTTAAAAAAAAAAAAAAAAAAAAGCCAATCAAAAAATCCCAACAACATACTAAAAATTTTCATGACATCAGGTCTTAGCAGGAACCTGCTTTGTGACTCTGGACAAATATTTTGGTAGATATTTCTATTTTGACAAATTCTTGCATTTAACCAATTTAACACAGGATCATTCCTGCAAGTAAGTATAAACTACCAGCTAAAGCCAGATTCACAAAGCAGAAGTGTTCAGTACTTATGTGCCTGTAACCTCCTAGAGGAAGCCTCTTTATCAGAATCATAGTAGTAAAAAGCGATCATGGCCATTTTGCAACATCGTAAGTAACTTCTCTACCTACTGTGAAGCACCAGGCTAAAGAAAAGACTGAATCTTTAAACCCACTGGTAACAAGCCACCAGTAGTAATAAATGCTACAGGACCAGCAGTCATATTCTTGCACATGACAGAATACTTGATTCCCAGGAGTTTTTTACAAGGTAAATGAGAAATTTAACAGGTTCTTCAGGAAAATGATAATTTTGATTTCTCAAAACTTGCTAGAATAGGTTCCACCCTCAAGTTCAATATTAACTCTTTCAGAGAAAGAAAGGAAACGAGACACTACTGTTGTACCATTCTGTTGTTCTTGTTTAACTATGTGCTTTCTTTAGATGACCATTTGCAAAGTTATGGACAAGTACCAGCGGAACTACAGAAAGATGAGAAGAAAGCAGTCTTGTAAACAGAAGACCTGAACTGCAGCTACTAGTTGCACAGCAGATTCTGACACAACCGAGTAAAATGCCTGATTTTGCCAGTTTTGTGATGAAGGGTTTAGCACTATTTTTTAAAAAGGTCTTTTTATTGAAAATATGGTAAATCAGCTACCAGTATATAGCTGTGCAGCCAACACCCAATACTTGCAAGTAGTGTTTGAAACCAAGTTGTTTTTTATTCCCTTTATTCAAGCCTCATACTCCAAGCATCCCTAGTGAACAAACAGTTTCTAAATCTTGAGTCCCTTTCCTACTCTTCTACAGGGAAAAGCATACACCTATAATATTCCCAGGTGTACAGATAAGCTGCACCAGAGACAGCAAATCAGAGTAAAGACTGCCTGCATTTCACAGAATTACAGAATGTTAGGGGTTGGAAGGTTTAAAAAAAAACTAGACGGTTTAGAAGACCGGCTAGTCCAACCCCCCTGCCACAGTAGGATTACCTAGACCAAGTCACACAGAAACACTTCCAGGCAGGTATAAGTGTCTCCAGAGATGGAGACTCCACAACCTCCCTGGACAGCCCGTTCCAGAGCTCTGTCAACATCACTGGGAAAAAGTTCTTCTTTGTGTTGACCCTAAACCTCTTGTGCTCCAACTTGCACCCATTGCCTCTTGTCCTGTCACTGGATGACATTGAGAAGAGTCTGGCTCCATCCTCTCTACACTCACCCTTAACATATTGATAGACACTGATGAGGTGCCCCCCTCAGTCTCCTCTTCCCCAGGCTGAAGAGTCCCAGCTCTCTCAGCCTCTCCTCATAAGGGAGATGCTCCACTCCTTTAATCATCTTGGTAGCCCTGCACTGGACTCTCTCCAGTCTTTTCTGAACTGGGGTGTCCAAAATTGAACACAGTACTCGAGGTGGGGTCTCACCAGTGCAGAGTAGAGGGGGAGAAGAACCTCCCTTGACCTCCTGACCACACTTCTCCTACTGCATCCCAGGATGCCACTGGCCTTCTTGGACTTGAGAACTAATTCCCATGCAAAAGAAGTTGTCTGGAGCATGGGATATACAATTTCTATTAATCATTGATGTCAGAAGTCCAGCTACTTTCCTTGTGATACCAATTTAAAGCAGAGACTCCCCAGATTCATCTCCCTACCTATATCCTGTCAGATTGCTCTTTCTGGCTTCCCTAGTTCCAAGATTCAGTCTCTTCAAATATACATACACACTGCATTAATAGCTGCATTAATACTACTTCCACAGCTACTTCAACAGGTGAATATTTCATTGATAAACCTGAAGGTTATGCAATGTCAAAACCACTGAACACAATACAAGTCAAGAAGCAGCCAGAAAGCCTACAGTTTTAAATATTTAATGATGATACACTGTACAACACTTAACATAGCTACCCTGGAGATAACAATTTAGAAACAGTTTTACTGGCATTTTTCATCAACCAGAGTTAACAGGAAAACCTTGTTTCCAAAAATTCCAGAATCAGCACACCACCAAATTGAAGTATCTTCACTATTTTAATATTTAATTTTTTTAACATCAAGATGAACCAACTGACAATTTTCAAGTCAAAACTGAATGCTAGAAGGTTAAACAAAGTAGCTGCCAAAAAGAATAAGATATCCAATCCCTTCAAATGAGTGTTTTACTTTCTTACTGTCTGCTACTACCTTTAGATATCTTCAGCACCAGACTTCTATCTTTTAAGCTTACAGCTATTAGTAATATGGAGGACAAATACTGTTTGTATTACCCCCAAGAACTTTAGTAAACTGTATTAAATTCTAAATACTTAAGGTATCTTACAAGTTTTTAACTATGAAAACTTTAAATATTAAAATCAGAATTCCAATAAATGTTTAGACTCAATAATTTGCAGTGTAAACATTCAGCTTCCAACACTATTTTCTTTTTGGATACTATTTGGTTCTTCTAAAGTGCATTCTTCAGTGGGAAAAAAACATTCAATGAAAAAAATGCGGATGAATTACCACCCAGCCAGTGTAGACTAAAATGGGTTAAGCCTTTCTGCAAAATAAAACATTGGTATATATTAGTCCCTTGCTCACACAAGAAAGACCTTATAAAACTGCTGTTGTACATGGCACAAAGGAACACCGGAAAGAGGCTTTCACAAGACAGTCTGAAGCAGATGAGACTCAAAACATTATTCGGTGAACAGAAGTAACAGTACATACATGTTAGCAACAGATACCAAATGGACATCCTGCTATGGATGAAAACATAAGCAGGGGTTTTCCCAGCAATGCTTGAGGTAGTACAACATTTTACCTATATTATCAGAGGAGAAAGACAAAAATTAAATCAGGAGGTGGGAGTTGTGCTACAGCCACAATTGCAATGCTGCTGTTCTGCCTTTAAAAGGGCTTTGCAGTCTACCCTTTGCAAGGCTACCCTTGCCTCTTTAAAAATTAGTTAATACGCAACTTATAACTTAAGAACAAAGACAAGACAAGAAACAAAACAGGTAGTTTGTAAACATTTTCACTTCCCTACTTTTTCTGGTAAGAGTTCTTCCACCATACCTTGCACTTCCAGTTCTAATCTGTTAAGCACACCCTATTCACTCATGCCCAACCAGAAAGTAACACCACCACATATTTCAGACAATGCCAACATAAAACTCCATACTGTTTCATACTTTAAATGACAAGAGTACAAAGGATAATATCCAGCCCTTTACAGAAAAGCTACAAACAAAACCAAAAATATAAAAATAGCAGACCCCAATTCTTTTTTTTTGGAGCTGAGGTGAATCTGTTCACAAGCTTTCCCTTCTTCTGAAGGAAACAAGAATACCTCATATTGTGCCTAGGGAGCTGCTATTGCTCACAGACACACTGGCCAGAACATCTCTTGGGCCTCTCCTGCATTACTCATTCCTTTCAGAAAAAACTATTACTGCATGGATGAAAGACACTCTGTCAATATTTAATTAATATGTCAAAAAAATTCAAAGCTACAATAGAGATCAATTTATCTCAAGACTTTCATAATTTCTAGATGCAGCTGTATTTTATAGTAGTAAAAGCATTCTTACGGAGAAACTGTTTGGATATAAAGAAACAGCCCAGTCAGATCTCTGCCCAGATTTTGCAGCATTCCAGACCAAAGCAGAAAGTCATGTCATGCTTAAAGGACATTGAAAAAAAAACATCTAGATGTGACACTTCTGACATGGATTAGTGGTCATTATAATGGTGAGTAGATCATTGGATGTGATGATCTTTAAGGTAATGTCCAACCTTAAAGATTCTATACACAGCTTGCAGAAGATAGACGACACGATGACACACTGATTTCAGTAGCAAAAACCAATTTTTTTTTGTGGGTGTTTTTCACTGGCTGAGAGCTTGGCTTTTGAGCAATTCTTGAAGTCTTCCTTCATCCTCATATTATTTTTAGCCCCTTCTAACATATCTATTTCTGTGTCAGAAGCCCCCTGTGCAAGCTCAGAAAGGACCATACTGCACCATTAATTTTTCTGGGTGCAAACCAGGTCAGCAACCTCAGGGTGAGCTGTTGAGCTCTGGGTGCAAACAGAAATCAAGCTATGTAGCTGTTGAAGGTGAGATTAGCACATTTTGTATTTCAGTATGACATAGTGTTATTTTCCTCAGAAGATAAGGCATTAATGAACAACTTTGAGGTTGTAATATGGTTTACAAGAAGTGACAGCAATTGGTATTCAGCAGTGAACCCTCCTCTCAATATTATCCAGAAACATGAAAAAATAAAAAGTAGCCAGCTTAAGCTAGTTAAGCAACATTCAAAGCCTGAAGGGATTTGAATTTCAGTGAAGAACAAACTTTACCTGGGGCTGAAGAGGCATGTATGGAGTGGGGAGGGGGTTTAAAATGGAAATGCTGTCAAACCTGTAACTGCAACACAGCTAAAAGATTATATAATTACCATTTACCTAAATCCTGCATAAATTTAAGAAAAAAAGCACATTTACCTTCGTTTCAAGACAAATTGTTCTTCTCTTTCAGATCAGCTAAAACACTTTTACCTTAAGAATACAGTCCAAAAGTACTGAATTACTCTGTCAAGAGTACTAAATGGCCTGGCCCTATGCCTCCTCTCTCAATCTCTGCTGATTAATAGCATCAGTAAAACTGACTAGCTTTAAACTTCCAAATAGGATCCACCTTTACACTCACTAGATGAATGTTCTTTAGTGCTGACATTTAAAAAAAAAAAAGTGTTAAAAAAAAATCAAGAAGGTAAGAATGGTTTATCTTACCATCACCAATCTCTTGCATTTTTAATATTCTTTACAAAAGTAACATTTCATTGTACCCTAAACACATTGGTTAATGAAAAAATTACTACAAAATGTGACACTACCAAAATTCTCCTCTACAAGTATCAATGGTGAAAATGGGATCACAATATCAATCTTCTGCCTCTTGAATTAACTCAGAAATCAAACTAGCATGTTTCTTTTTTTCAGCATTTAGTTGTTTTCCATTGAATAGACAGTATTTTCAACAGTACCATCACAGGCATAAAATTCAAAAGGGTAGAGACCTTAAGAAGTTAAAAAATTCCTTACATGAATTTCATTGTAAACACAGACAATAGTTCAAGGCACCAAGCAAAACTGTATTGCACAATACAGTTTTAAAGACAATGCATCAGAGGACACTAGTGAAATTGTGGCACAACCCTTATTTCAAGTCCTCCCTTACTCTACTGCAGTTCTTTGGGTATTTGTAAAGCTGATACTACAGTATTCACTCCTGTACTGAAGTCATAATGAGCTCTTAGACAGCTTTCTTCAGTAGGGCAGTTAACTGTGAGATAGCAAAGCAGGTCACCTGCTTATAACCAAAGAATTTGTGAAGCTTCGTTCCAACAGGAAGTTGGCAGGATGTTAATATATGAAAAGCTATAATATATAGTAATATAATGGAGCGGGAAGAAAACCTACAGATTAAATGCTTTAGATAAAATATTTCTAAGAATCTCTATTTACCTGGCAGGTGATAATTATCCATGTAAACACCCTAACAGTTAAAAGAACTGGAGTAAAACTAAATCTAATTTTAAAAAAACCCAGTTAAATAAACAATGTTACCATATAAAAAAGGACAACGCAAGGCTTCTAGACTGAACAAACTATTTACTTCCCCTTTTCAACATGTATCTCCAGCATAAATGAGTACAAAAACTGTCTGCCAGGCCACTTTAGGCCCTCCCATATATCAGGGATGGGAGAGGACAGCAGGAAGGCCCTAAGCCCTACTTAACCTGGTGTGGGAGGTACAAGCACTGCATTACTGACATGTGCAGCGTCCCCTTGGCAGCTGTATCCACAAAAGACCATGCCATCAATCAAGCAGGATGGCATTCATGGGGAAAGCCAGAGATTTTCCTGTATCCCCCCACTTCCTACATTTTCTTGTTAATGTAGAAATATTATACATCACACTGAAAGATACTACTTTATCACATTAGCTATCACAATAAATTAATTTTTTTTTTTTTTTCTCAAGACCAAGGGAAGTGAAAGCCACTGGGAACTTCCCCTCTCCTAAGCAGAAGCCAAACCAACAAAACATGTATATAATAGAAAATTCAGCGAGTCTTCTAACCTGCCTATTCTTAATAATTGAAGATTTAATAATTGATAATAGAGAAGAATTATCTTTCCAGGACAAATAAAACGAAGAAATGGACATGGACAAGTAAGTGGGTAACTGTGTGTGTACATATATGTGTCTGTGGACAATCATTCCAGGCACAGGAATTCACATTGTCACCAGCTTTTAAAAAGAATATTCAAAGTGTTTCCCAGCCACAGTTTCTTTGCAAAAAAAAGCCACAGAATATGTTTTGCTCCTAAGATATAACTTGTTTTCACCTTGAAGTTGCATAATTAAGTCTAAACTTCACAGGCTACCTGCAATTCAAATAAATCTGCACTGCAAATAAACTGCAAGATCTCCCACTGAAGGTACCATGCAGGTGCATTACCTGAGCCCCACTCTGCAAGACATCTAACACACTTAGATGTGCTTTTTACATTAATGAATACCCAGTCCACAGTTTTAGTATTCAGGTCAAACCAGAATACAACACAACTGATACAAGGTGACAAGTCTAAGACTGCTTTAACTTACAATGGAGGAACAGATCTGTAATTTTGTTAAGGTGCTTCACAATTAGTTCAATGAAATAATCCATAAGGCGTCCCACAGGATGTTCTTATTAAAAAGGTATCAGACAATAGGTTTTAATATTGCTACCCATACAAAAAACTTAAGCCAGGACTTTGCAAAACTGCCTTCTCAATATATTTGGTCAAGAAAACAGTAGGTACCACTTCCTTTTAGGGACTGGAGAAACAAATTAAATTACTAACAGGCTAGTACAAAAGCAGTGGATGAGAGGTGTGTCAGAGTCCCAATCTAGAACATCAGACATCAGTCAATTCCCTCTGGGAATGCCCTCAGTTCAGCCACAGTGCAACCTAGGTTCTATCACCTAACCAATGAGGTTCCTTCCAGTTTTGTAGACTAAAAAGAAATATTTTTAACCATCAATCTAGTGAACTGCTTAAAAATTTCTACAGAAGTCCTCTAAAAGTACTGAGAGAAGCAGCATCTATTTTTTTTTTCTTTTGAAGTCAAAATATCCACTAGCACTAGCCTATTCCATCTTTTTTCATATGAAGGTATATGTAAAAAAATCACAACATTACCATCTTTTTTAAAGCTGAAAGTAAATCCAAGGGCTGGATTCTGAGTTTGTCAAACAGAACCTTTTTTGTTCTTAACTGAATTATCAACTCTGGACAAATAGGAACCTGTTGTATGTAAGCTGAGTAGTCTCTGCAAAGGTCCTCACACTGAGATCTCAAACCCTCCACCACAGATATTGCCCCCAGAGACAGAGAAGTCCTTACATATCAATTTCATCTCTGCTCAGTATTGTCCCCAGGCTCATTTGAGGAATATTTATATTACAAAGTGCTTCACAGTAGGCTAGGTATTTCTGCTGGCTCACAAATAAAGACAGACACTTCTGATAAGCCTCCTTTCAAGTCTCAGCCACACAACCTTCTTTTAATGGGAAAAGCAACTGTTGAATGTACAAACGTCTTAGGTTTAAAAAACATTAGAGATCCTTCAAATCTCTGCCCTGCCTGTAGTGTGGAAGGAGATAAAACCATCCTCTTTAAACACCATCTTGAGAATGAAGTCATGAAAACTTGGCCTGAAAACTACTTTGTCTGAGGAGCAAGAGGGAAGAAAAAGAGTAAAGCAGTTTTTCTCCTCAAGTCATGCATGCTAACACTGAAAGAAGCAGCTGAAGTTAAACAGGTCTGAAAGTGGGAGGCCAGAGTCAGAGTATTGCCTATAAAGTGAACAAGCAACAATTACTGATTATTTTTTTTCTAACTGAACATATTTTCTGTATTTCAGTGAAGCAGACACCATTTTGGCTTGCGATAACTCAAATGTTTCAGACTTTGTTGTCAAGGACACCTAAGGCATAAATCCCTGAAAATTTACATATAAGCATTAGTCTCTCTGCAAGGGCCTCTGGCTGGTATTAATTTATAATCTGTACCTCCGCATCCTGGGAAAGCAGAAAAAGCACCGGTGTCATAACCCACATGTCTACTACATTTTCAGTTTTCCCCAAGCATTTTTTTTACAATTAATTTTTGGTTGCAGAAATACAGTAGCTGTTTGCATTGATCACTTAGCAAGGTTAAAAATGGTTAAGAATTCATATACTGGCATCATAAAATCACTGGAAACCCCCATAAATGATCATTTTGATTTGGAGAGGTAGGTGAACATCCTCTTTTACCTGGAGTCACCAGAACTTTTAAAACCTACCACCCTGAAAATGAAAGATTCATCTTTTGTTTGTCCAATTCAAGACATTAAATACAAAAATACAGCGTACCTGCAATATTACTGCAATGCAAACTCATTCCCTCTCTCAACATCAAAGAGACAGATACCAAAAACCTGGAGCATAAAATTGCTTTCCTCAATTTTACCCCAAACGCATCAAATGGGAGACTGCCTGTGGGCACAAATTCTACCAGAATACACAGGGAGGTTTCTGCAAAGCATCTACCCATGTCTTGTTATTGTGAGCCATTATTCACCATATTTTAAAAAGCAGTATTTAAGTGTTAAGCAGTATTTAAGTTTAAGTATTTAATCAGTATTTAAGTACAAGTAATGTAACACACTTTATTAAATCTTCTGAATCCAGAGCAGGTAAGGCATTTTAACTGTAATTACTGCTACCAGATTTTCATCTCAGTCACCTTTAAGTGTCTGCACTGCTTTTAGAGTTGAAGCCTTTTTTGAGCCATAGGATAAGGCTCATGTCTAAAATGTTCCTAGTTAGAAGACAGTCACTATCCAAGTGATCAGCTAACAAACCTGCTGTTTAAGAGGAAAAATGGGCTGGTTATAACATGGATTGCCTTCAGGTGCCAATACCTGTGAAACAAGGATAATTAAATGTCTGCATCCCCTGTTGTCTGATTCCCTCAAGATTTCAGAACACAAACAATAGTTCAAATGAGTATCCCCATTATTCTAATAATGGATTAAGAGAATAGATGAAACTCGTTAAGACTTCTGCTTCTAGAAATGTATGAAACTAAATTTAGAGCCCTAAGAGCTCATTAATTCATTAAAAAAGAGTTAATTCAGCATTTCATTTTAAGGACCTGTAAGAGAAAGAAGACACTAATACTCCTTATATGTTGCTAGTTATACCATCAACTTTGAGAAACCAAGGAGGAAGCACATAGTGCCTTTGATCATACTATATACAATATTGCATTTCTGCAACCAAGTCACATAATTTCTTGGAACAATTCAAGATCACAATGTTATTAACTGGATTTAAAAAAAAATCATTTTCTATACCTATAATCTAAATCTGAACAGAATATATAAGGGCCTGCTACATGGTAAAGACCTAATCTATTCTACTGACATTAGCAGAATGCTTAAATTGCACCTGGAAAGGGAAAACGAGTCACAAATCTAATCAATAAATAACACACTTGTTTCTTTGTATCATAATACTACGTACTTTTATCGTTTTAGTTTGAAGTCTTAATCCATTCAAAGTGTTGATAGCTTTTTCAGCATCCTTGGGGTCAATGTAGTTCACAAAACCATAGCCCAAGCTCTGTCCTGATTAAAAATAAGAGAGATCATTAGTACCACAGTGCTAGACAATCAGTAACTAACACCATTTAAAACCTATACAGACAATGAACAAAAAATGCTTATATTGATGAACACTGCCCAACTGAAACAAGTTTCAAAGGCTCACAAAAACTAGCTTTTCAGTAGGCTTAGGATTTTCTTAAAGCAGCAGCATCCTCTGTTTCCCTGGACTGCCCTAAGTTCAATGAAGAAATGGCTACAGTCCATTTAATGAAAAGATTGCTATCTTTTGTTGGCTAAGGACACCTAAGGCAGAAATCCCTGAAAGTGTAAAGAAGAAGAAATATTTAACAAAATAATTTCTAAGCAGGAAGTTTCAGGAGTTCGCCATGATCTGATAAGAGACCAGAGAAAGTGTGGGAGCTTCAAGGTTAAGACAACATCACAAAATCCCTACTCACTTTTCAGCTTTAATTGAGCATAGAAATTGGTGGCAAAAATCTGGACCAGTGCTTGAAAGTGAGTGTTTCAAATATACTTTTATATTACACTAAGCCAGATTTGAAGTTTAACATTTTTACAGATGTTATTGATACTTAAAGCCACCCAGGGTTCATTTTTTTTCTCTATATTCAAAGCAACTGGTACAAGTAAACAGTCATGAGTTAAATACCATCCAAAGATGCAAAATGCTCAATTTTTGGCATTGCTAATTCAGACGATAGATGAACAAGGCATTTTTAAAACAGCCCACGCAAACAAATAAATGCGCTAGATGAAGCCACGAACAAAAATTTTAACTAGTTCTTAATCACTTAACCACAGCTCATGTCCAACAGTATTGTGTCTAAGAACTTAGAATCATACAATGTTTAGGGCTAGAAGGGACTTCTGAAGGTCATCTAGTCCAGTCCCCCTGCAGTGAGCAGAGACACCCTCAACTAGACCAGGCTGCTCAAAGCCTTGTCCAACCTCACAGATTCACAGATGTTAGGGGTTGGAAGGGACCTAGAAGATCATCTAGTCCAACCCCCCTGCCACAGCAGGAT
>JAOEGS010023237.1:0-56541 GCA_025447755.1 Corythornis vintsioides
ATAATGTAACAAGCCTCCAAACTCTTATTGTTAAAGAGTTCTGTAATTCTTAGGAAGCACTTCAGAAAAGGTAATAAGTGAAGAAAAATATATACATAATTCTCCAAATTCATTTAAAGGCACAACACATCGATTCCAAATATAATGCGATAATGATTATTGAGCTCTACTTTTACAGGCTGCGTTGGCCAGAATTAGAAAACCTTTATTTGCTTTTGCAGGCATCTCTAACATACACAAATATTTATAAAGACTACCACAATCCTGTCGCAGTAAAAAAGGAAACTGAACTAGCTGGCAGGGTCACAGACCCACTTTTCTGCACGATGTAAAACATAGTAATAGGATTTACAAATTAGCGTATTGGTGTCATAATAAATATTAATATTTGCATCTCCTTCCTGTCCAAATAAAGTCATAAAATTCTGTTTGTGTCAACCTAGGAGACGCATTACAACAGAATACCCGTAATCTGAATGATTGCAGTGTGCCTCTGTATAAAAATAATTGCTTTGAATTTTCAGAATCCAAGCTTGCAGAGGAGGCTTGTCATGTTCAAACTACTAATTTGCTGTCGCCACTTTATTGAAAATAGCCTGTAAGTTGTTATTAAATGTATCGACTGAACGACAGAGAGAGTAGTAAAACTGCCCCTTAAGATGGCTTTTAATAGGAAGCTGAGAAACAAATTTTGCAGCGGCATCGATTTGAACAGTTCAATCAAAACTCCATTTCAAAACTAATTAGTCTGAGATCCACGACACATTGACACATTCTTGCAGAATCACAGTGGCTACAAAGGGAAAGCTGAACTAATACATTGTCAGGACCTCCAGCCAAAAGGACTAAACTGTCTGGAAGCTAAGGGTCCATTATTAGGGCAGCTTCCAAATCAGGACCAGTTCCGAGTAGCTCCGTGATGTATTGAGGTTACTCCACAGCGTTACATATGCATTTTTCTTCCTCCATTGTTACTAGTAATGAAGTTGGCTCAGGGAACTCTGCAAGAGCAGCCAGCGAGGCACTGATGCTACACTCCGGAGCAAAGACCTGAAATCTGGGGTAAGGGGGTGGCGACAAGGGTCAGGTGGAGGAAGAAAGGCAAGGGATGAACAGTGTTGCTTGCCCAGGAGAACAGTCTCTCCCCACCCCCACCATTGCACCACCCAAATGAAAACAGCTTTTGGAAAACCCATCTCACTGCACTACTTGTCTTTATTAAAGTCTTCACTTCTTAGCCAATGTTCTCTGACTAGAAGTAAGTGGTCATACACCTTGAACGACTCTGAAGTCTAATAAATGGTGTCAAACTAACCCAGAGGTTTTCCACACATCTTGTTTTTTCCTTAAGCATGTTCCCAGAAGAATTCTAGCTTGGGAAGTCACTTCAGCTAAATATTCTGCTAAAATTCCTAAAACTTAATCACAAAGTTGGGACACCTTTCTGTTGCTTTGTATTATTTACCAGGAAAAAGAAGCTTATTTTTCCTTCTCTACTGTTATGAATGGTTTTGTTCTGTAATACCATTAACAGGAAAAAGGTTTTATCTTTAAAAAAAAAAAATAATGTTATTCCCCCTTACCAGTAAAGGAAGTCTTCCAGAGTAACTATTCTTTACTGAAAAAAGTTGTTTCACATGGCTTCCAAGAGGCTGGAGAGCTAATTATCTAACCAGGGGGACTGTCCAGGACAGTATTTGATTTAAAAGGCTTGAGGCTTTAGGTGCTCAATTAAGTAGCTATCGGTCTCAGACTGGACTTTAATGGGCTCTTTTCTCTTTAACTGCAGCAATGGGTAGAGATACCCCAGGTCAGGCTAATTAAAGCCAGGGGACTCTTTAATTGTGATGACAGAATTGGTTTCAGTTTCCTCTTTGGGTCCTCAGTCCAAGAAGGTCATTAATATTTCAACATTTGGGCAGTGCAATCAATCACAAACATCAAGAGGTTCCCTATATGGACAAGGCAGCTCTTCTACCCTTAGCAGCATTTTACTGAGCCACCTTAAATTAACTACTGTGTGCTTCCAACACAGCATTCCCCACACCCTCAAAACACAAACATTCCGGGGTTTTAGGGGGGTGGGTGTTTTGGGTTGGTGGTGGGGTTTGGGTTTTGTTTTTTAACTTTCAACAGAGCAAGAATGAAGGCAGCAAGATATCCCTTCAGCCCATGTTCCCATCTTGCTGCTCAAAATTCAGTATCAACAGAAACACATCCCTAGCAACTTATACTAACAAAACAAGGTTCCAGTTGTTTCCAAAATTGTGGAGACAGACTGAAGTGCTCTGATTCTTGCACAAGACTGTGCACATTTGTGTTCACAAACATCTCCAAGCCCTAGCAAACAGAAATGCACATCCAGACCTACTGATCCAGAAGTGATTGGAGTTTCTGTACATTCCCTATATTTAATCTAAATTCGGAACCAGCTATATTAATCACAACAAAGAAAAGCAACACAGAAATTATGCCTGGAGCCAAGTCCATTAAAGGTACTTGAGAATAACTGTAGACCAAGCACCTTAAAAGCACCAGAAGCTATTGATACTTAAAAGGGGGGCTGTGCATAATGGCAAGTGCTGCATTAGAGAAGAGGAAGAGGGAGAAAAAAAATACACACAAAAAAAAAAGCCAAATTACGCTTGGTTAATTCAGAGTAACAGATCTGCCCCCAAGTGAATTGGAGGCCTTGAATTAATTCTGTTATGACAAATCAAGATAAACGTTCCCCCTAAATTGCATGCGATTTAATTAATTTTTGAGATCCTGCTTTTTTTTTTTTTTCCTAGCTAATAGTTCACATGCTCCTGCGCTGTCATTGTGCTTGAGTGGGCAGACTTCAAAGTGATATTAAATAACCAACTATTAGATTTACCTAGCACGTCCTATTGGAAAAGTGCCATTTAATTACCTAGCCTGTTCAATTAAAGGGACAGCATTCCCTGAATATAGCAGCTTGCCGCTGATTACCAGGGAAATGAACTGGCTGCCTGGCGGCCCCCTCCCCTCCCCGGCGGCCCCGCGGCTGCGGGCGGGCGGACCAGGCGCCCCGCGGGGTCCCGCAGCCCCGCACACCCGCCGCCCGAGGGGCCGGGCGAGCTGCGCCCACGCCGCGCTGCCCGGGAGGGGAGGGGCCGCGGGCGCTGCCCCTTTAAGACGCGCCCGGGCAGCCTCTCTCCCCCTACCCCCCCTTTCCCCTTCCCCACCACTCCCTGCTCTCTCTCTTAGCGGCCAATTTTGTTAATTAAATGTTTTGTTTGCGACGCGGCTCTCATTCATTTCGGACACGTCATTCCGAGCAGATCTAAGCCAGGGACCAGATCTCATTAGATAAAACCTATCAGAACTAAGAGAAAATGGAGGAGACACTAATTAAAGCTTTTAATTGTGCGGATTCGCTGCCACGCTGATGCTTTATCTGGCATCTTAAGGTTGGGAGGGCTGCGCTCCGCTCCCCTCCCTGCAAGCGCGCTGCTCGCGGTGGGGAGGGAGGGGAAGGGACTGGGATTTTCGCCTCCCTCTCTTCACAGGAACCTTGGCTTTCAATGAAAGCTGCTGCCGCAGCTCTACGGCTAGTTGGCTGCCGGGTCTTGGGGGAAAGAGAGGGAAAGGACAGCGTAGCGTTGCCGTTGAAACAACAACAACCCCACACACAACGTCAGACGGTTAAAAAGCTCATTAATAAATGGCCCCGTGGTCTTGGCCCGGAGGAGCCCAGTCCCTTGTACCTGGCACCTGCGGGGCCGATCGATCCCCTTTCGCATTTTGTTAGTCGTGTCTGGCGTGCCCCGAGCCTCCAGTTAGGAGCTGTGCCCGTCCCTGGCCCCTGCCTGGGGAAGGGAGCGTGAGGCCGAGAAAGCCGCACCGAAAATGACAGGAGCGAGGGGGGGGGGGGAGGGGTCGGCAGAGGGGAACCAGAGGAACTCGCTGCCAAATGGGCGGCATCGCCCCCACAACCAAACGGGGTCAATTCAAGCAAGAAGAGGGCGAGGGGCCTCGCTCGTGCCCGCAGGACCCGCATGGAAGCCTGCAAAGTCCATTCCCAATGGGAAAGCTCCAAGTTAACTCAGCCCCGGCAGGGGCAGGTCGTCCTACCCCACCTTGAGTGTACGGTGTCCAGTTCAAGTTTCAGCAAGCATCTGTCAGAGTTATTTTTGCAAGTCAAATTACTCAGATCTGAAGAGAAGTCAGGCGATAGAACAAGGAGATCAATTCAAAACCCTCATCTGATAAAGCATCCTATTCATAATTGCCTACATTAAAATAAACGAGTATTAATTTTTGGCAACACAAAACCAGAGGCCTGCGATAAGCTTGCCTGAACTTGCCTCTGGGGTACAGTGGACACATCTTCTCTTTTTAATTAGTAGTAATCAAACATGAGGGTTTGTTTGATGGTGTTGGCCGAGTAATGAATCTGTACTATTCAGTGCATCTTAACAGCAGTGTCAATTTTTCCACTTCAAACAAGACTCTTTCCCTAACACCGTTCTGCTCTATTTAATTACAATTCTGCCAGGCTTAGGCTTGTTGCTTAGGATGATGAGCAAAAAGCACCATTAAAAACCCCTTGTGTGCTGACTTTCTAGCATTTCTCTCAAAATATCCCCCAAAACTAGCAAAGCCAAGGCTCCCACAGAGAGAAGGCTGTGTTTCATCTGCTCAACTGACCGAAGATGCAGGCACGGATCAGGGCAGAGGCTGCACTGTCAGAGGCACCAAGTCTCAACTCGGTCCTTTCAGACTAAGGAGAACCCCAGACACACACACACACACACACACACACACACACACACACACACACACACACACACACACACACACAGTACCTCTGATCTGCTCCAACAGAAGCCAAGTTTTACATCATAAGCAAACTTGGTAACATTTAGCATCTGATTTTTGTTTTTCAGAAGAGAAAAAGTAGAACTTTTGGGCATCGGGGAAAAGGAAAACCCGGGTTAACTGTTGACACTTACTGTAAATGAGAAGCCAGCAGCATTTAAACAGAACACAGTGTTTTATCTAAGCATTCCTGTTATGCCGGGAAGATAGGGGGCTTTTTTGTTGTTTGGGTTTGGAGTTTTTTTGGTATTTTTTAATTACTGAATGTTGAAATAGAACACCTCCTTGAAGCATTCATGTGCATCAGTCTATCAAACCATTTACTCAAATTAAATGTGTAATCCTTCAAAATGCCTCCTTTTAAATTAATGAGTTTAAGTAGCTTGAGTTCACCTGAAAAGATCGTACAGGCACCTGACCTCATGAATTCTTTCTATTAATTATATCGGAAACTCTCTGGAAGGGATACTCTGCAATCTCACCAGACCAACAGATGCAAGATTACCAAGGCTTAGTTCCCACCTACCAAATCTGTAGCATTTAAAAGCAAACAGCGTCAAAAAATTAAATAAAATAAAGGGCAAGAGCACATCCCTCCTCTCCCCTGCGTTATCTGCACTGAAGTTAAGACAAACGTCGGTGCACAGCTCCCCTGGAACAAGCGAAGACAAACGCTGTACCACTGGTTTTGGCTATAAGTAGACTCGGTGGCCCTCCAACTGACGGTTAATCAGCTCTTTCACAAGGAGAACAGAGAATGACTCATTCTGTTTCTACTCAAAGGAGTTTAAAGGTGCTTATGTAAATATCATAATTAATCAGATACTAAAGGCAGGCATTTCATTATTTAGCACCTCTGCCACAGCCTTATTTAAGCCCTACGATTTTAACATTTACCGTTCAGATATGCACACTTCTCCTTCAACACTACAACAAAGCAGATTAATTTAGCCTCTCTGATTGCTGTTTATTTTTAGTTAGGACTTGTTTTGTGCTGACAAACCACTTTAAAGTTACAGTCGTCGTTCCGCCCCCCCAACTCTTCCCTCCACTTGGCAGTGTAACTGCGCCCTGGGCTAGGCGCTAACATCCGCACCCGCACGTCTCTCCGCTCCTAATGAAGGCGCGATCCCGAGCCAGCCCACCCTGCGCCCCGCGGGCACCCACCGCCGCTAATGAAGGGGGGGCGGACATCGCCAAAGAGACGGGGAGGGGGAACGAGCGGTCCCCGCCAGCCCGGCCGCTGCCACTCACCTGATGTAGTCGTTCCTGCAGAGGATCATGCCGCTCTTGGTGTAGCAGGAGGTGCCGATGTCCCCCAGCTGGGCCTGGCAGCAGGAGCACTTGAGGCAGCGGCTGTGCCAGTAGCTGTCCATGGCGTAGAGCAGGAAGCGGTCGGCGATCTTCCCCCCGCAGCCGGCGCACCTCTTCCACGAGAGGGAGCCCGCCGTCACCGGGGGCGGCTGCGAGCTGCCGCCGGGGTTCACCATGGCCTGTGCGGAGAGAGGGGCAGGCGCGGGTCAGCGGCGGTGAGGTTCGGTCCGGCGGCACCCCCGCGGCCAGCGCCGCTCCCTCCCGGGCCGAGGGTCGGCTGCGGGTCCCGGCGGGGCAGCGGGCGGGCCCGCGGCCGCGCAGCTGGCGCGGGGGGGGGGATGCGGAGCGAACGCGCCCCGCCGCCGCCCCCCCGCTCCGGGCTTGTGCAGCTGCAGCTCACAAGTCAGGAACAGTCCCGGCGTTTGTTTTGCTTATGAAAAAAAAAAAAAAAAAAAAAGTGCGTGAAGAATGAAAAAAAAAAGTTGTGAAACTGGTTTTTCGGTCTAGGAGAGGCTCTGCAGGCTCGGGGCGGTAACGAGGGGCTCGGGACCGGCCGTCCACACCTCGGGGTTCTGGGTTTTTTTTGGTTCGCTTTATTTTAGAGACAATAAAATCTCCCAGAGAAAACACTCCAGACTGAGGACTCTGTCCCGAATAATAAATAGATCATTGAACTTTAGGACGCCTGTTAACTTCCTACACAAACATACTCAACTTTTGTCTCGCTAATCTGCCCTTAATCAGCAGTTTAAATGCTAAAGCTTTGTTACTCAAAAAAAAAAAAAAAAAAAAAAAAGTAGAAAAAAAAAAGTTTTACCGACCATAGGAAAGCAGCAGAATAATGAAGCGAACCGCTCCGGCGGGAGTTACTCTGTCCGCCCCCAAAACTGCTACTAAGGGCATTTTTCACTTTCTAATAAATGCTTTACGCAAGCAGGACAACCGAGAGATAATATAGGAATCAATTCATAAAGCTTACTCTAAACCGATTAATTTGTTGCCTTCAATCCAGAGCCCAATAAACTCCCGGTGTTCCTCTAGTCACTTATGCTATAAAAAGATCAAGTTATTTACTGCCAATTAAGCAGCATGTTTTGTCTTTGTCCTTTGTAAGCCGTATGTGCTCATACCGAGGCATCTGGCTATCTGCTAAGGACCTTCGGACTGATACCTCCAGAGCAGGGAGGACGAACTTTTCCTGCCACTGGCCCAACTCGGCTGCAGGAGGAGGAGAACTGAGGCCCATTTTAAACACCCATTTCCTCAGAAAGAGTACCTGGAGGTATGTCCAGTGACCGCACAATAAACCAGAAGAACTGCACCAATTAAGCTGTAACAAAAACCCCGAGACTTTGGAAAGAAAACCACTCTAAAAGCCATTAGCATTGCATTTATCCGAACGCATCATATACCTTTATGTAAATTGATTTCTGATGCATTTGTTCAAGGAATTGCCTTTTGTTACAGTTTCCAGCTACAGCCTAAATGAATCTGCATTTCCTGCTTCGAGTCTTTAAACCGCTTCCCTACGCTTTAAATCACTTCGGATTTCTTAAAAGAAAGAAAAAGACTCCACGCCATCACCTTAGCTCGTCTTTGTCGAAGGCAAATATATATTAATATAAAATAGGAAACGTTAGACTGAGAAAACCATCCAGTAACCCCATTAAGCTAAAGCTCTTAAGGACAAGCAATACCTTAATGCTGATTAAATCTAAAAAGATGAATCAAGAGGACTGACCAGAAAGTGACTCCCTTGATAACTAAGGACGGGCCCTCATCAAGTTTCATTTAGAGTTGGGGGGAAAAAAGCTTTTAACTTAAATAGGCTTACTCTAGTAATTACACAGCCAAGCAATTTAGGTCCTGGGATAGGAGGCAGTGAAATAGAAAGCAGAGCTGGAAGCTAGAGGCAAAATACACCCACCCCCCACCCCCCCTTTTAACAGCGTCTCTGGTGTTTAATGGAGACCAAGGGAGGGACAAGCAGAGAGCTGGCAATTTGTAGTACAAAAATGGATGCTTAATTCATGTCTTGGTTTTAATTAGGTGATTCACCGGATTTCTCCTGGATTGAAACAAAAGACCGTGTGGGGGGCAGGAAGGGAATTGGAGAGGAGAGAAATAGAGAGCTCACTTTGATCTTTTCTGCCACTGTTTCAGAACAGTGTTTACTACGGGGGAAGCGGGTGCCCCAGCCCCCCGTCACCCCCCTCCGTCCCCTCCATTCACAGCCGAGGCAGAGCCCCTTCCCGGCGGCAGCTGGAAGCGGGGGGATCGCAAAGACGCCCGAGCCGCGGCGGCCGCCAGGCTTTGTACGCGGGGGCCGCGACAATGCCCGGGCCCGCGGCTCCCCCCGCGCCCCGCTCCGCGCCCCGCTCCCCTCCGCCGCGGCGGGCAGCGCGGGACGGCGGCGGGGCAGGGGGCGCGGGCACGCAACCGCGCACACGTACGCTGGAAAATAAAGGGTGAACGACCGGCACTTCTTACCTGCTTCCCCTCTATATTGCAAAAGGCCGGGGAGCAACGTCGCTCGGGGTGCCTGAGGAGGTCTCCTTGCAAAGAAACAAACGCAGCGCTCGCCCTCTCTGGCTTTCGGGAGCGCTGGAGGGAGCCCCCCGCCCAGTAAGGGGCAGCCCAGGCTGGAAAAATATAGATATTTCTATGAGAGGCGTCTGCCCGGGTCCTTCCTCCAGCTCCCGCTTCCCGGGAGGGGAGCTGCAGAGCTCAGTCCCCGCCGCTGAGCTGCACACGCAGGGCGCCGCCGCCGCTCGCTGCTGCAATCGCCGGGTAAGTTTGGCAATGTGGCTTCACTTTGTACCGCTTCCCCCCCCACCCCCACCTCCGCCCCCTTCTCTGGGCTGTGGCGGCTCCCGAGCGTCCTGCGGCGCGGAGCCGGCCGGCCGCGGCCTGCCGAAGCGCCTCAGAGGAGCGGGTGAGAGACGGCGGCTCGGAGCGGAGCGGGGCCGGGCGCGGAGCTGCTGCCGCTGCTGTTGCTGCTGCCGGGGATCCTGCGGCGGCGGCGCGAGGAGGACGCGGGAGGAGGCCCTTCTGCCCGCGCGAGCGCGTGTGTGCGCGAGTCCCTGCGCGCGCGCGCGCGTGTGTGTGCGTGTGTGTGTGTTCGTGTGTCCGCGCGCGCGTGTGCTGCCCGCTGCCCCTCACACATGTGTTACTGACAGAGCAGAATCCCAACTACACTCCGGCTCGGCTCCGCCGTCAGCCCGCCCCAGCCAATCCGCCCCCGGCTTGTTCAGGCGGAATAATAAAACCTGCCAATCCCCGAGAAGACAAAGGAATGAGTGAAAGGGGAGGAGAAAAAAAAAAAAAAAGAGAGAGAGAGAGAGAGAAAGGGAGGGGGCGAGGAGGAGGAGCAGGGGAATGGGGAGGAAGGAAGGAGGGAGTCAGTCAGGTGGGCAGCGGTGGCTGCGCTGCCCGCCCGGGCGCTGGGGAGAGGCACCGCCCGCCCCGCTCCACTCCCGACCACCAGTTGAGAAACTTGGCGGCGAGGGGTTGTCCCGGCCACCCCTCAGCCGGCCGCCGCCGAGGACGGGCCCGCTCCCTCGGAGCACGTTCCGGGCGCTTCCCCCGCTGCCGACGGAGCGGAGGGGCTGAGGGGACGTGCGGCCGCGGCTGGCGGCCCTCGTCGCCCTCCTGGCGCCCCCCGTTGCCCGCGGCTTCGTCCTGCCCCCGGGGCCGCGCACCCCGGTTCTAGGGCGGGCTGGCACTCGGCTCCCGTGGTGGGGCGGCGAGGAGGCCGTGACAGACGTGCCCCGTTCGGGTGGAGGGGACCCGTGTCGAGCGGACGGCTTCACAAGATTTCCCCCCGGTGGAGCCGTCGGGGAGCCGTGCTTCGGAATCCCCGCCCGGCTCCGGCCCGCTGTTCTTAGCGCCCTGCGAGGGTTTAAAAGGGTTAAACTGCCGCAATTGGCTGGCAGTGAGCAGCGCGGCTCGTCATTTGAGAAGACAACTGCATTTCTGAGGAAGTAGCCCAAGGATGGCAGCAAATCAGAAGTCATATTCAGTAGGGACGCTTAAAATTGGGAGGGAGGGAAACGAAACACCAAACACCCACCCCTGTACTCATCGCACGTTTTTGAGGCCTAAGCGCAGCGGATAAGCAAACACAGCACCTCGTAGCTTAAAAAAAAGACCCTCGAAATAATAAAAGTACCTACAAATGCGCTGTGACTGGTGGGCGCTGTAGCACCACCCGAGCGGCCACTCCTGCTGGCGGCGGGGGATTTGCCCGACTGCGCGAACGGGCTCTCGCCCGGTGCTGTCTCGTACCGGGCACCCGCGCCGCTGTCACACAGCGCCAGCCGCCCAGCGAGCCGCTCGGCTAAAGGGTCACGTCAATGAGACACGTCCAGGATCTGCGAAAGAACAGGGAAACTTCATAATACGAGTTTCTCGATTCCAGACTGCTGACGTAAGTAGCAGCCAATGCAGTGAGGACGGTGGGACCGGCTGGTCGGGCGCCGCCGCAGCTGCAGCAGGGCCGGGCAGCGGCCGCCTGTGCACCCCGGCTGACGCTGACCTGAGACCCGGGAGAGGGACCGACGGGTCCGGCACCGCCCGCGGCGGGAGGCACGACGATGAAGTGCTGTTGTCAAATACATATTCAGTGGTGGCAGCGTGACCGAATGACGAGTGTGATTGCGTCCGCCGTCTGTCTCCGTTGTCCAAGGCAACAAAGTATTTTAAAGCCGTTCCTGCTGGCGGCTGAGGCAGAAGCGATGCACCCGCAATGGTATATACGAAACTTCAGCCGCGAGTACTCATTTGGAAAGAAGCGCATCGCTGCAAACATGCAGACCGACTTCCCTGTGACAGGCCGACTGGTAAATCTGGTCTCGGGAGTCCCAGCTCAGGTGTAGTTTAACCACATCGCCACCTGTGGGTCTCCTTTATTTCTGCATCCCTGGCCGTAGCTGGACCGGGGAGACGTGTGTCCAGTAACCGTTCAAAAGCTAAGGAAAAAAAAATATGTTTAGCTAAGGAAAATGCACTTGGGAAAACATAAGATATCGTAGATACATTTTGTTTCTAATTGTATAGGAAATAAACTAGTGACATTTGAAAGGTACCACAGGTACGGTAAAAACACAGGAAGAAAGTCTATTTCTGTCTCACTCCATAGACTGGGATTTGTTCCGAGTCTCTGCATAAAGCAGACTGGGACCTTGCAGGGAAAGCAGAGAGAGGACCAGTGTTGTGGGCAAAAATAATAGATTTTTTTTAGCATGGTCCTATGAAATAGATCATCTGGATGTGATCTCCATGTACATATTACCTTTAAACATACTCAGCAGTTTTAGATTTGTTATTTAGGATCTGATACAGTTTAAAACATAGAAAGTAACAAGACATGCTACAGATAATCAGCAGTCACTGTTATTCTAGCTCTCCGACAGCTAAGAGCACAAGAATAGAGCAAATGCCAAGCTAAAATAAAATTTAAGTTGTCTAATTATCTAAGCCTGTAATGGCTGGAAGCTACCAAATTCAGAGTCTGGAAGAGCCATCAGGACCTTTCCTTATTGGAAAAGATATTCTACCAAGAAACTCTGCCATAGGCACTGACATGTTTACTAGTCTTAAAACCAGTCGTGACACACACACACAAAAAAGGGAATTACCTTCTCGAGGAGCAGTTTTAAAAAGCTTAATGACATCTTCCAAATACCATTACAATGTTCATAGCTTTTTCTGAGATCCAATCTTCACTAATTTTTGTGATTAATTTTAACAGAGGAAACCTTAACTGAGAGCATTTTGCAGAGCAATATTTTCCTAATTTTTCTTTTGTGCAGCATCTGCTGTTGCTGTGCTGTCATCTTCGTTATGTTTTTCATTGTCTATGTGCCATAATGTAATTAGTTAGTTCAACATCATCTGTGCTATTAGATGAGATGTTTCTATGGTAAGTTACCATAGTTCTGTGTAATTGGTAGATTTCAGCAGTAGGCATGAACGTATCCATCAACTTTAGGTCGATTTGAGTCCGCAAGATTTAAATTCACTTGGCACACATTATCCTCGAAGACTGTTAATTTTGGCTGAATGGATAAAAAAACACAATGCAGAAGAAAATCTGGCTGCTTATATCACGGTACTGTTGGAGTCAGGGAAAGGAAAGCATAAAATTTCTGGCTTAGTAGTTGCAATCTGAATGTCTGGAAAATGTTACCGCCTGTGATCCAGATCGTTCCTAAGCCTCGCTGTGCCCCTCCGACAGCAGGTAGTCCAGAATTCATCAGGGTTCTCTCTCCATTCATGAAAGGAGTCTTGGTTCTCTCCCCAGTGCTGCATTCCTACAGGACCTCGACTGTCTTTTCCTTTTCACCTTAGCAAGAAACACTGAGGCTGCTGCTTTGTCTCTAGATCTTCCATGCTGCACTTTGCTAGTCCTCACGTCCTGCAAGATACACCTTTTGAACAAAAAACAGTTAGACTTTTAAATCAACCTCCCTGATCCCAGTCTCGTTGGAAACAGTAATGAAAAATCAACAGCCATTTGTTTCTGCAAACGAATGCAGCCTTTTACTAGCACAGGCCCTTCTGGATAAGGGCCTCACACCATTAAAAAATGTGACTGGATTACTTATTTAGGTTGGCTATCCAGTGGTGCAGGAGAGTGCACATTCCTGGCAGAAGCTGGGAAGAATCCTGGATGGCTCTACCTTTGGTGGGTTTTTTTTTCCAAGCAGCAGACCATACTGTTTGCCCCAAAGAGCAAGATAATTCACTTTTAGAAATACATGTATAGATTTTGACTTGCTTGTAAATACTTGAGTAAGTTTATTTACAGGAACCCAGAACCATGGAAGGTAATTAGCAGGCATGGTTCGCTTAGGTAAGGGTTTGCAAGACCCTTTTATCATCACTGTATCCATAGCTTAGGACAGGAGCCAAATAATATAAATGTCAGTAATTATAGATATATATTTATATTAACAATACAGTCCACTTTAGGAAGAGCTGAGGCTATGTTTGTAATGACCTCATATGACTAAAATTACGTCCACTAATTTGTCCTCTGCACATTCCTGTTGGGAGAGTTGATCTATTACCACAAGCCATCAGTAGCAGAAGGTCCTGGAAGTGAGTTCTGTGACTCAAGTCAGAGACATCAGAGTTTGAAATTATATGTAATTTATGTTTTAAATTAAAAGGCTCTAGAGGCCACTAGAATATGCATATGTAATAACAAGTTCACTACATAAAACAATCTTACAACTGGAAATACTATATGAATTTTGAAAGAAGGCTTTTACATTGCAGTCTAATAAAACAAAGCACTTTTAAAGCAAATCAGTTACAATTATTCTGATATTCTTAAACATGTACCAACCATTGATTTTTGTGATAACGCATCCATAGAAATGAGATTTTTGTCACAAATATAAACAGGATATTTTAATGATTCAGATGTCACTATCTTTTAATGAGAAAAAGAAACCCTTTTGAGAAATACTTAAAAATATGAACTCATCTAAAACTTACCCTTTAAAGCAAAAAAATATTTTCTTCACAGTTACTTCAATAGAACTTTCATTAATATGTCACCTCTATTCACCAGTCACCATAACATGTGGTCAGATTAGAGGATGGGACAGCAGTTTGCTGCTGTTTGAAGGCCCAAATTATAGACAGAAGTAGCCACTGAGCTATTTTAAATTTACAGAACAACAAAAAAGATCAACTGAAAAGGAATATATATATATATATTCCTTTCCAGGAACTGGGCTATTTTCTGGAGCTGAGTGCTGTGGAGGGGTATGGCTGATACCCTTGTGACCTTCCCATAACCTCTGAATGATGCTGTAATGTACAGAAAAGTCCATGACTGGTCTTCTCCACCAATTCTGCACCTCTCCAGGGAGAAGACCTTTGCGATACCTGACCTGGGCTGTACTACATCAATGGAGGAATATCTGGTCAAGCCGTTTTTTCTATAGGTCTTAGTGGAAAGTCCACAACCTAGAGTTTCAGAAAAAATATGGTGCACGATACATCAACAACAGGAAGGCATCATTTTAGCTGTGACATTTAGGTATTTGTGATGACTGCTGCTGATGGAAATTTGACATTAGTCATGCTTTCAAAGAGCTGAGAGAAAGCAAGGTATGGACTGAGAAGTGAAACGCTTTGCAGGGATATCCTATTGAAGTTGTCTTTTTAATTTAAGGGCTAGCAGCACAGTATGAGAAAATGGAGGGTTACAAAAAGAAAGAGGAAGAGCAGCCTGGTGACTTGTGTCTGGCAGAAATGCCTCTATCGTATTTGATTTGAAATTTACATAGATGCCAGTAGTTATGACATGACTGTCACTCTAAGTTCACTTAACTGGACATGAAACAATAATGACAAACAATCAGAATGACAGTTCTCCTTCTATTCTGCAGTGAGGTTCCTCATATCTCAATTTGCAACATTCCTTCTGTTAACTCTGCCAGACAAATGTGCTTCTGTTATTATGATTTCTCTGTTTCACTCGGCACAGCCTTGCTTTCAGGGAGAGTTTCTAAGCTTTCTATTCAGTTTTTTAGTCATACCATTTATCAAAGCAAGAGTTTCTTAGTAACAGTTGTTAACATTAACTCTTTAATAGTTACTTTGTTGATGTAATCCATTATTTAAAAACATTTTCTTCTGTAAGAATATTACATTATTTCTCATATAAAAATACAGCCCTCTACTTTTCTTAAGTTGTTTTTCAGAACTGGAGCGACTACTATACTCTATGACCATAACTCTTTTTATCATTCTTCTATGATTCAGTAGCTTTTGCTGTCTTATAAACAATCTTACAATTAAGAGCTAATGTTAATGGAATAGATTGTTGTCATAGGATAATGGTTTCCTGCTGCTAGATAAATGCTGTGGCAATGCTAGGACATTTATTGAAAGTAATAGTGAAGACAAAGCTAAGAGATTTATTTTTAAAGCAGGTGCCATGGATCCAGTGACACCATTCTGTTACAATTGTTTTATTTCTATTTCACTAAAAGACTGATGAAGATGGAAGCATTTTGCCTGATGTATGCAAGTGCAGCAAAGTGACAGCAGCTCATTTCACTGTTACAGAATAAGCTGCATTGCACTTGGCTCAGGAAGAGATTTATTGTGTGGCTCATCCAATCAGAAAACAGTTTATCCATTAACTACAGCTTAAAATGTGTTGTATTTCTATGAACAAGATGGGGTTAGATGCTTTCTTTCACAGAAGCAGTTAGGCACAGTTCACAGAGGAGGAAGAAAGCAAGGCCCCACACTGCTTGTTCTGCCAGTCCATGGAGGAGCACCCCCTTTCCTCAGTGCCACAGGGACGACAGGCTGGGGAGGGTGAAACTGTCCATAGCATGTTCCCTCTGCCCAAATCAGTGGGTCCTTGTCTCCTTTCTTCTGCACTGGAGAGTATTGCTCAGTGCAGTGATAGCAATGCAGAAATGGCAGAGCTGTTCTTACCAGCACTGCTGTGCAAGGGGTGGAGAGGAAAGGTTTTGGCTGGTTTAGCATTTCCTCTGACTTCATGGGCTCTTGAAGTTTTGGAAAGTATGCCTTCTTCCTTTTCCACGACTTTTAAAATTGCTCACCCCTGAACTCTCCAACAGAGAACTGTGAAAAGAAGAGCTCATAAAGCTTCCTAGGCTCTCTATCTGCTCTTGTGGAATTGCAGTAAACCACTTTGATTATCCCAAGTATCCAGCTCCCACAGAATTAGAGCTGACTGTCAGGAAGTGCACAGGATCCATTCAATACAACAGGCTTTCTCCAGACAGGTATGCCCCAGGTGCCCAACTTATGCCTCAACAGACATTTTGTCTTGTCTTTTGAACTGTAAAGCAGCTATTCTAAGTGACAGCATTGCAGCTATGACAGCTTAAGGATATCCCACAAATAAAAAATACAATCCCTTCCCACAAACTCCGATCATCCCAAAGCATCTTTAGAGTTTTGTTGTTATACACCATAATGACCTTATATGACCACAAAGTCCCTGCTAGGATTTTCTTAAGAAGCAAATTAATTTTATTATTAAGGCCCAAGGACCTTGATATCCAGCTAGCAATCCACTGTTCTGAGGACCTATTACTCTCCATAGTTGCTCACAGCACAGCTCTGAATTAACTTCTAAGTCTAAGAGCTTGAAGGCAGCAAAAAACTTTAACCTTGTCTTGACCCCAGACATCTCACAAATAGGAGTTCAGTAAATGCATGTGTCACTTTAACCCACATGCAGACATTTGAAGAGCTAATACATTATTAATTTTCTGAGTTTTAAGAAAATTGTTATACTAATAAATGGACAAATGTTGCAGCACTTGTGCCAAAGAGCCATGAGATAAGGCTGGTTCTCTGCTGAGCCTGGCTCTCTATGAAAAGCAAGCAACAAAGAGAATGACATAGAGAGAAGCAGAAATGGGAGAGACCTGTAACCCTGATGGGATGAATCCTGGCATCTGTGAGGTCTGTCAGGACTCCCAAAAAGACCTCCAAAAAACACATACTCTTTCAACTAGGCCTCCATTGCAGCAGTGCATCAGATTTGGTCTTCTAAAGCTTGTGCCTTGCAGCATCAGTCTCCTGTCTGAATCTCATGATTCACTGGAAAGTTCTTGGAAATGGAGAATTTAGACATCTTTAAAACATTGGAGTCACTTACCTGAATACTTTTAAGAATGCAATTGTAAGTATTGTAAAGTCCTATCATTTTATAAAAATATTCAGTGTGTCCATTTAAAGTCCCAACTCTGTAATCCTAGTCTTTATACAAATCTGTTTCAACATTTTTTAGTGGGATTATTGAGGTAACTTGGATAGGTATTAATTCTTAAAGATCAACCAGAAACTAATAACACTATTTCCTTTCCATTTAGTATTTTATTTAAAAAATTATTCCTCATTTATCTAATGAATAGTATGAGTCATGACTTCTGAATATTTGGGATTGCCCAAATACCCTATCACCACATACTGCATCTGCTCAAGGAAACCTTCTCAAATCAGGGAATTATTAAACCTGTTTTGTTGATAGGCTTCTCCATATCACACAGGACTGCACACGATCAATCAGTATTTAACTTCCACACCACATGGAGCTCCCATGGAGGGACAGAATTCCCTGTGTCTGTTACTGTGTCTTAAAGAGAATCCCTGGTCTCTTACAACAATTGCTACTAAGGCGGCTGTGTGTATCCCGCCTGGATCCAGCCCAGATGCTTTATTTCTATTGCATGAGATGATTAATTATGTGGTTTCTTTCTGTTTGTCTGATAGATGCTGAGGTAAGAGAGTGATGGTTGCTTAGTGCACTATTATTAAAAAGCTGCCTTTGATAGCCCTGAACAGGCTTGAGTTGTGTGCTACAACTAATCATAAAGCTGCTTACTTGGAAATGCAATGCTTGTTAATACCATACTGTACTTTTAGAAGTAAACTCATTTTTGATTGGCTAGAGTTTAACTATAATCAGTAATTAAGGGTCAGCCATCCAGTAAACTCATTAGTTTACACCAATTACATTTGGTATAGTAACTAATGATTTCAAGGATCAAGCCATTTATTTCTAAGCTTTCAAAGTATAATTATTGTGCAAATCAGATAGAGTGTAAATCTTTTCCATACGTTTTTGTTGGTAATTGAGAAATAAAATGGTTTCCAAATGTATTCTCTGTCCAGTTTTTGTTCTGCAGTAGATGTCCCTGGGGACTCTTTAAAGTATATGGAAAAGGTGATGTCAACAGAAGTGTACGCTGGGCAAACTGAGACAGGATTAATTAATAGAGATGAAAGAGAAAAGCCAGCCCCTTGCAAATCGTGGTCCAGGCCTCAACTTGGACATCACACCTTAAATGACAGCTTGCAGTCCTAAGCATGAGTCACACAGATTGACAAGTATTCAAAATAGAAGGGAATTAAAAACCCTTTATGTTTAATGTATAAAGGCCTTCCAATATGCAGTCTTTAAGATGGTGTAATCTCTGGAGCATTTTGCTTTGAAGTTTAATATGTAGTTCCTCACATCCACATAACATTTTCAACACGTTAAACAAATTAGTCTCTGGTTACAGAAGTTTTTAGACATTTACAAGTTGCCATTTAACTAAATTTAATATGTGCCAGCGAAGTTGCTCATGCACTTGTTCATTTAGAAAAATGCACTTTTGGAATGATTAAAAAATAAACCAGCCTTTCCTATCCCTTCAACTTCGGTGTTTATTTGAAAGCAATCTGCTTTAAAAAGACATTAATATCCCTAGAATTATTATTAGAATAATTGCTTTTACTCTTCTTGGAACACACATTTTTTCTCATTTCCCTTCAGCACAGACAGCTTTCGACTCAGATATAAACTTCCTATTATTATTCCCCACTCGCCACCCCAAAAATGAAGAATAGGAATTATACACTTTTCACTAAGGAATAATTAATTTGTCTCAAGTATTAGAACAGAGAATTGTAGAATGACTTTGAACGGTAGTCTCTAAGGAGTAGCATTGTTTGTTCTCTTCGGTCTTTAATGAGCTTTAGTAAATGGCCAGGAAAAATTACCTTCTTTCTGTAATATGAGAGAAGCGAAGAATGAAGGAAGCTATAGAATCCCTAGGAGAAAAGGGAGCAGCCACACACACACACACACGCACACGCACACAGCCCTCTCTGCCACAGCACTTCCAACAGTTAGTGTTCTCTTTTGGAACCGAGCACTGGAGCTCTAGTTTTTCCATTACAGTTAAAATACATAACATCCCTAATATTTTTCTAGGAGAGAAAATTCCTGGATGACTCCCACACACTGACAGTGTCTGGCTTATGTTGGGGGACAACTGCCTATAGCTGAGTTCTGGAAGTCATTCTGGCTTCCTTTGCTTTGGCATTGAATTTTGTCTTTTAAGATTCTTTAGTCTATTTTTGTTGTATTTTCACCTTTAAAAGCAATTTCCCTTGTAGTGCCCCAGCCCGCTGCCCTGTGTTTTTCCTGACTTCTTTTCCTTCCACTGCATTTTCATCATCACTCCTGTCTAGTATGGTAACTGAGGCAGCCGTGGCAGGTGCTTGTTTCAGGTGAAGACCTGTCACAATGGATGACAGCATATGTTCAGGTGCACCTTTTCCTTCCCTTCCCACCAGGCTCCGCAGATGCCCTCACTACCTGGTCCTGAAATGTGTCAGTGGTGCTGAGGCTGCTGCCATTGCTGCTCTGGCATATGATGGGAGCTGACCCACAGCAGCCACGTGAGAACAGCACAGTCTAAAAGGATCTTGAGGAGCAAGGGCTCTCTCCAGTCCATCCCACTGGAGTTATACCTTTTTGTAGGGAATAATTAAATAGTAACTGGATTGCCATGTGTTCTTGCTCTCAAAGCACTACTGAGAGCAAGAAACCTGGGTTCTATTACCCCCTGCCAGGGAATACTTCTACAGTTTGTATTAAGTATTTATTGGGGCAGGCCTTGGCAGATGTGGTTTCCCCACCCAGGTGAATGTCTCCACTACAAGGCTGGCAAGTAAAGCACAAACTTTCCCACTCAAAGGAGGGACTCAGAGCACTCCTTACAGAACAGTTGATAATCTCTTCAGTAGGGTGCTAATTCAGGGGGCAAGAGATTCAAGTTCAGATTGCCTCAGGCAGAGGCTGAGTATTAGTCTCCCATATCTTAGGTAAATTGCACCAGCCAGGAGACTGAACCACAAAAGCTTGGGAGAGGAAGAAGGGCACTGGAGCAAGGAGGAGAGACATGCAGAAGGCAGGAGCTCTATCTGTCATTATTCTGTGAGAAAAACCTGGCACAGGTGTCCAGTTCCTAGAAAGCAGTAGAGCGAGCAGGGTAAGTAGGTAAAGTAACTCACAGTGTTACAACACCTTAGTCTGATCATGGCTCTGGATCATGGGAGGTGCTCTCGTGGCAGACATCAGATCGCTGATTGGGGTTCAAGGTCACAAGGGATGTGAAGAGAGATGATGAAAGTGGGGAGAGCTGCCTGGACCCATCCCAGACATTTAGAGAAAAGATAAAAGTAAAAAGCTGCTGTCGAAGTAAAAGACATCTCTTTCTATCATGGGCCCTCTTCAGTGCAATTGTTAGAGAAGAGTAAATGGAGAAAGATGGTTTAAAGACAGATGGGAGACAGTGAGAACAGGAGAAGTAAGTGGGGCAGAAATGTTGGAAAGAAATAGGAAGCAACAGGAGTGTTGGACAAAGAAAAAGAAATAAAAGGTGACTGAGCAAGACACTTCACCTCTCATTTCCTCAATCTTCTGGCAATAAAATAGTAACAGTAAAAGAACCACAGAGCATTTCAATGGCTTTGAAGTACATAAATATTTAGGAGACATTTAAGTGTCCAGTTGATCAGGATTGTGTTAAAAAGAAGGCAGGAAAATTTAAGAGAATGTTCTTAAAGTCTGAAATATTGTTATCAGGAGGGAAAAAAGGAACAGGACTTAGGAACTTAATTTCATGTGTGTAATTTAGTATTAAAATCCACACCTAGGCTTTTTAATAGTAGAAAAGGTTGGGCCTATTTCAGACCAGTAAGAACACATGGTTTAAGGCAGTCAGACACTCTTTCTTCAGTAACAACCTACTGCGACTCATGTAATTTATTCCTCCCAAGATTCATTCAAACATCTGCAGTATCATTATTTGAGTGTGTTCTACTATTAGCTTTAAAATTTTATAAGCCATACAGTAGGATATGTGACAAGTTGAAAAGTTAAAGAGGGTTAATTTAGAAGTTTTAAAGTAAAGCTATTTTTGAGTTATACAAGTGCAAAGAAACATCTGAATCCAAACCTCCATGGTTACATTTAAACAACTCAGAAACTTCTGAAAGGATTTTCTTCGAACTTCACTCAAGACAAATCCCTCTGGGCTAAGACCAAGCATGAGAATTTAACTCAAAAGGTGATTGTTGTCTGAAGGGACTTTTTTTTTTCTTTTTCCCCCCTCCTCCTTTTGCTTGTTTTGTTTTCAATGTTCTGAAAATAATAAATAGCACTGGAAAATAAGGGTCTGGAGTGTAACTGTTTCATATCCATTTTGTCATTAGAAGAAGAAAAATACTGTTCATAAACTACTTTTTTATTAGAACCAGACCCCCTGCTTTGCCTTTAGCCATTACCAGCAGGCTTAGTGCCCACCTCTAGCAGGCACTTGATAATGCTGTAACTGGGTGGCTCAACAGAGAAGTACCAAGCTGTACTCTCAGCCCCATCTGCAGCTTCTTTGCATGCCACAGCAGCTCAGTGCAGCTATAATACTACCCTAAATGGACAACTGAGGATTCCCCTTAACAGGAAGGCTTTGGAGAGCAGACAATGAGCAACTCAGCAGCACTCTTTCCTTTGCTTCCTATCCCCACTTCATGGGAGGTGAAGCATACTTTATACCTGTAGGCTGACCTAAACTATGTTTGGATTTCCCACCAGTCCAGGATTAGGAAAGCAGAAAGGCAGCTGGTAGTCATGCTTTCCTCAGCTCACTGACTGCTAGCTTGGTGCATCTGGCAACCTCCTTCATGCCTCTGCTTTATAGCTGAGACTAAGGGACTCACCTCCTAGTCCTGCAGCTGTAGGAACCCCTGCAAAGGAAGAGCTGGAACAACGAAGGTGGAATTTTCTATTTTCCTTCTCAAAGTCCTTGAAGTCAGTCCTCTTTAATAGCAGCATCATGGGTCCTGGTAGCCTAATTATCTGGACTCAAAGATTTTAAAAAAAGATAGTGGGGTTTGGGTTTTTTCTTTTTCTTTTTTCTTTTTTTTTCCCCCTGTTCATTTCAACTCTCTCCCACATTTTGTTTTCTACAATTTGTCCCAAGGCAGTCAAGAGCCTTTCCCTCCCCCTTCTATTCGAGCTTGTTTCTGAGTCTCTGGCAGAACCTCCCACAGTTACTCATTTGTTTGTTTGTTTTTCCATTTGCAACTTTTGCCCCCTCCAAAGAGCTGGCTTGCCCAGGGAAATTACAGTAACTTATTTCATTACAAATGCATTCAGAAAGGCATTTTAATTGTTCCTTTTTATGTAGAGCAACATCCAAATTTGGAACTTGTGAAAAACTGAAGGGGAAGGTTTGGAATATATTTTCTAAAATAATTCACCACATTTAACTCAGGCAACACAGATATGTGAAACTTCCTTTGCCTATCTTCCATATACATGACCTGGATTCAAAGCTGCTTTGGGCAAGGGCCAACTCATTGTTTGTGGCCCAACACAATGCAGCTTGCAAGCTGTAGCAATATTGTAATACCTAGGGATTTGTTTCAGGAGACCCTGATTTTGGAAACAAAATACATGTTTCCTGCTGACTGCTGACTGCTAACACTGAACACTGGGAAGAGTATCTACCATAGGCATAGAGAGAAGCATCAGGAATCCAAGTCTTGGGTTCAGTTCTTATTTGTTTTAATTTTTGGGAAGTCTACTGTGGCAAAACAGAGAGGCTTTAAAGTTGGTATCAAGATGTGGTAGCTTGCAGAGGGATAAGCAGCTTCTGGAAGCTCCCTGCTGTACCACCCTATGGGAGCAGGCAAATTCTGGCAAACCTGTGAAAAATGGAGAAAATATTTTAAAATGTATCACAATATTTAAATCATCAGAAAGCTTTTTTCATTCATAAATGTCCCATCTGCTCTCCACCACCAAACTTCTGGGGTATCATTTTTCAGTCAGGACTTGGCACTCAGCACTTTAAGCTGTCTGCTGCTATCTCATTCATACAGCTTTTTCATTGCAGGTCAATATTATCTGACTAGTTCAGATTAAATCTTAATACACTGTTCATCTGGAAAACCCCAACTCCAAGCACACTGAAAAATTGCAAGCATAAACAGTGCAGTTTCCATATTAAAATGTATCCCAAAGGGAAGAGTAGCAGGAAAAAAGAGGAACATGAAGTTATGATCACAGAAGAGAATGCACTTGTTTTTTTTTCAGCTGAGATTTTATGTAAGACTGAGAAGGAATGTGGGAAAAAAAAAGAAAAAAGAAAAAAAAAAAAGGCCTGTCTCCTCACTGCTGCTTCTGTAGCAAAGATTTTCACATCAGCCATGGTAAAATTAGGCAGAGGAACAGCAGATGTGAATATTGTACAGGAAGATGTGAAATGAGGAAGAGTTCAATGCAGTTCAAGAATGACAAAATGTAATGAAGGCAAATTGAAAATAAGAGCTGAAATCAGAAGAAATGAGTTAAAGTAACCTACTATGAAGACACAAGTTTAATTAATAAAGACAAGCAGAGCAAGTTGAGCAGAGAAGACTCATTTAAAATGTCAAAATATATCTTTAGTTGGGGCCACTAAAGTAAAAATAAAGGCAAGTTACGTAGAAAACCCATGAAAGTTGAGAAGTACAAGATTGGCTTCAAGGATGGGAGCACTGAGAAAACCTGAGATTACAGAGAAGCTTTTCTGGGAGATGACAGCACTGTCTTTGATGCTTGTTGCTGCCTTCCAAGTACCCAACATACTGCTCCCTTAGCAAAAAGGATCACAAATTACTTCCTAATCTGTTTAAGCTGAGTCAGGCAGAGTCATTTCACCTGGTGATGAACATGGATATGGGCTAACCCGGCTGGCTTTACTTGTAGTTCATTATGGAGTGCTTGCTTGGCCTCTTCTGATGGCAGAGCTATGGGAAGGGACCAAGGACAAGCAGCAAGATGTGGCTCAGTTTTCAGCTAGTAAATGGTGGCTAGGCACCAGGAAGCAAATTTGCTTGGTCTAGGAGAACATATGAACATGAAAGACTAGAATCAATCCAGACACGTGGAAGGGTGCAAGTTTCTTAAGGCTGAATAAGACTCATGTGAAAAGTTATCATCAGCAATACAGAGTGCAAGAAAAGTTCATCTCTCTACACCTCACTTGTTATGAGTAAGGAACACCTTCAGTGTCCTTGCTACTGGTGCAAGGATAATCTCTGCAGAGGCATAGTATGTGCTTAGAGAAGTAACAAGTTACTGGTTGGTTAGTAACTATCAGGAACCATAACAGAAGAGACTCATGATTTTACTGTCTCTGGTCCAATAGAAAACTGTAATCTGTGCTACTTAACCTTCATATGCTCAGCATTTTTCAGTGCTGAGTAATCAGATTTTTTACCAATACAAAAGCCAGGTAAGTTGAAGAACAACTGCATAAGGGTTCACTAGGACACTGTACAGTGGCTTTCACTTCAGAGTAATAGCTTAATACATGTGGTTCCTTTAGGGACTTGCATCAAGTGAATTGGTACAGTTGAGAAGCACATAAAAACTGAGCTTGTGTGCCATTAATTTACTTCTGTGATCCAGAGTGGTTATGTTCTCAAGGTAGGTAGCTCCTAAGAAGTTTGCTTCAGCTATTGCTATAATGATTAAAAGAGAGGGAAGAATAATTTTGGTTCTAAAAATGGATACATTTTATAAAAATTAACATCTTAAACTGAAACATAAGTATATTCTTGCTAGACCCATCTGTGGTGCTCACTCTAATTATGGCTGAGAATAATCATAAATCAGCTTTTTCTAAGAGAGGGCCACCCCTTCTGCCTTTTTAGAGGGACTGCAGCTCTAAAACCTTTGCAATTACTTTTATATGTATCTTCTGTTATAATTTAGATAGAGGTTTTTAATGTCTGACTCAGTAGGCCTTATGCTCTTTAGTTTTCCACCATTTATATCCTTCTTTTGTGTGCCTATCATTCACATTTCTGCAAAGTTCAGCTGAAACCAGTAGTGCCCCGTTCGTGTTATTTATACTTTGTCTTGCAAATATTAAGAAGCAAAATTTGCAACCCAGGTCATTCACAGAACATTCTTATACAGCACATAATTTGCCAACAGCTAAATTCATCTTGCTTCACAATGTGAGGCTGTGTACGTGTGGTTTCTGATACAAGAGGCTCCATCAAAATCAATGGTATAGGCATCATATTAACTCAGATACAGCTTTTTCAGGTTCATGAAGTTTGGTCATGTGCCTGCTAATATAGAACACAAATGTAAGCAAGAATCTTATCTGTCCTTTTTAAACAGTGTGAAGTTTCAATCCAATTTACCTTGCATAGATGAAAACATAAATCAGTAGCTGGTCTCAACTGCACATACTAATTTAATGAGCTGGGGATTTGACCACATGTGTATATGCACTCTGGGAACCTGAAGACCTTTCCCTCTATACTGCATTAGGTTTGGATGCATGCCAAGGAACTATCTACAAGCTAAAGGAGAAGGGAAAGGCAGTCTTGACCACCGGTTAGCACCAGGGTCTAGAATACAGGTATGAGCCACAGGTCTGGGATGAAGCACCATCCACAGCCCTGAACGGCAAGATCAGCTGAAGAAAGGCCTCTGTGGCTGCAGGGGGCACCACGGCCCAGGCAGCAGCCCCAAAACATGTCTCAGACAAGATCTGTGGTCAGCACCGCTCAGCTTGGAAAGGGCTTATTCACCTCTTCCCCCAGTTAGGAGGGAACCCCGTACAACACGGATGATCTACAAGAAAGCTCCGAGAAGAGGGTAACAAAAAACCTCCCTGAGCCCCATGTTTTGGCTGGTTGCCTGGTGTGCTGCAAAACAAAATGCCTTTACGGTTTTGTCCAGTAGGCCTCCAAAGAAGGCGTAGTGACAGGTCTGTCAGAACGCAAAATGAAGGCCAAAATACAAAGAGAAGATAAATATTCACACACAATCCTCAAGTGTGCTTTGGCACCATTCACATTACATGACTGTTGTTGACCTGACAAGACTGTGACCTGAAACACTGACTCAAAACAGCAGTGCATCCTCACTCCTGTCTCCTCTTTGCCTTGTCCCAAAGACCACTGACCTAGAGGGATGAAGCCTCATGCTTATCATTCTCAGACCTCCATGCACCTGAGTCCATTCATAATCAGCTCTCTTTTGCTAAACTTGACTAAACCAGCTCTCTTCATCTGCTTGTCCAGGCAATAGCACATCAAACCCCAGGTTGTTGCTTCAGTTGTGCAAAAAAAGTGAAAGTTGGGCAGATATTCCTGAGCAGGTTGCATCATAAACATGACTACCAGTGCCTCCAGTTGACTTCACAAAGGAGGTTGAGGTAAAGGAGGGGAAAGGTAGAATAAGCCTGATGAATGTGAGTATAGTAAAACAAAAAGCTGCTGAACATTGGTTGATCATTCACTACAGAAGCAGAGATTGCTCAACACACTCAGATAGTGTTACTACTGGTCACCTCTGGTTATACCCCTCCCTGTCTACTACCAGAAGAATTAAATCTAAGCCACATTTTGCTTATGTGCCAAAAAAAATAAAATAAAATAAAAAAGTATATCAACCATCCCTGTGAATCTGAACAACAGAATTAGTAAAGATCTTTGCACTTGAAGTTTATTTTAAAGTTATGTGTTTAGCATAATTTCCAGATCAAGTTTATTAAAACCACAAAAGTCCTGTGATGTGAGAACAAGTTACACAGGAATGAAAAGCCAGCAGATCCCCAGCCCATGGGATGGGAGGGCCATCTGCTATCAACATTTAGGAAACACACTTTGAGTGGAAAGTTAACTTGCAGCCTCAGGCTTTGTTAGAGTAACTGAGTTGAGCTCTTAAGCTCTTGTTCTGTCCATAACTCTAGTTCAGAGCACCTCAGATCTAGGCTTTGCTGATGGCCCTAATGTACTATCCTCTGGGAAGTGGCAGTCCTCCATGCTGGGTTCTCCTGGGGGAGTCATGCTGAAATCAAAAGAACCTCGCACAGGCACAGGAATCCCTGCTGCCAGGTCCCAGATCATAGTATAAACAAAGCTTGTCCAGATAACACACACGGGTTTGCTTCCTTGAAAAATAGCCAGCAGAAACAATTTGATTGGGTATTTCTCTCTCTGTCTTAGCTATATGGAAGTGTTATTTATTTTTGCTTTTTTTTTTTAAATACTATTATGCAAAATCATGCTGGATTCAATAGTGCAAGTATCCCCTTCACCCTGCTGGTGTTTGGCTTCTAATTAGCAATGTTATCAGAAGGTAAACACACCGCACTGGAAGGTTTGTGATGGAGTTACTAGGTTTTAATACCACACCACGCCGTGTCGACAACTCAGAAATGTTTTAACAGGTTAAAACTATTTTTGGTAATTACAAAGAAGCTGAAAGGAAAAGCATCCCCTCAAGCTGACAACATATATTTTCTACAGAAAGAGACAAGATATGAGGCGATGAAAATTGCACAGACACAAATATTTGAGATGTAACTGAGAGACAGAAAAATATATTAAAATGATCATTGATTGAGAAACATGGAAAGAATTCTCTCAGCAGGAAAAAAAATTTCACACATCTCTGAGAAAACACAACAGACGCCATTTTTGTGAAAATACTCCATGCTTCCTCCTGAAATTTTAAAGCCACTTCTAGATTTTTATTATTCTCTCTTTTGATATAGCTATTATTGCCTTTTTTTTTGATGTCCTTTTTTTTTTTTTTTTTCTTCACAGATAGAGAAACCAGGTTTCTGGAATGATTAAGACTTTCCTAAGGTCAAACAGTAGATCAGGGGCAAAGACAGAAATAGTCTAGTTCTCCTCGATCTTATTCTCAGTCTACCCCATTAACGGATTGTACAGTCATGAAAAATGATCTCTTCCTGTGAAAACGTAGGTTTTGCAAGGAAAATAACAAGTTCCACCTGTCTCTCCAGCTGATATTAGCAATAGTGAAAATTTCATTCTGCAGAAAAAATGCTGATGCAGCACTTGTAAAAAAAAAAAAAAAAAAAAAAGCCATCAAACCTCCAAATTCATGCGCAGATCAGAAACTCCTGGCACGTGTTCAACAGCTGCAACTACCACCCACTTTCAGAGAGTCATTGGAACTCATCAGATCTGACCGTGGGGTAGCCAGCAACGCCCGGATGGCTCGGGTGCTCATAAAGCCCTTGTGTGGGGGAGGCAGCAAGGTTGGTGCCCTGTGGATTTGGGCAGGTCCCAGCTTAAGATGGGGCAGCCCAGTGTCACAGCCCCACGTGCCCTCCCGCACCCGGTAAGCGGAGGACATCAACAGGGCGTACGCACGTGCAAGTGTTTAAATACTCGTCATTGGGCTCTACAGGAAAGCCTACAATAGACATTTTGCCTTGGGATGTTTTCTCTACTCTGTGGTAAAAAGGAAATAAAAACATGAGCTACTCTGAGGGCTCTTTCTTTGCTTAACCAGCCCCTTTATTATTATCCAGCTTCTCTTGGAATATACCCTTTCTCCCAACAAGCCTGTACTGCTCCAGAGGGTGAAGCGAAGTTCCCAAGCAGGGGTTGTTGAATGCACACTCACTGTTTCACGTCCCTCACTTCTTGCCACTACAGGTCAAACTGGGGTGGATTTGAGGGTGTCCATCCTCAGGCTGGTACAAGCCTGTCCCCTTTGGCTGGGTGACGTAGCCCTTGGGCGCAGACCAACCACATGGGGCATGAGCTGCACTGTCCCCACGGGCAAGGACGGAAGCGCTTAAGGCAAAAAGGTTTCCAGGAGTGCTGGCTGTCCACATCCCCAGCAGAAACCAGCCGGAGGAAGCTTGGAAAGCCCAACCTTTTTCTTCTCCAGAATTAAGACTTTGATTAGCTGCTGGCGCAAGACCAAAACTCCATATGAAATGCTTCAGACAACCCATCTGCACTCAGTTTGGGAGTCTGAGGAGCACACGCCGTGGCCCACTCCTCACCCCTGCCAGGGAAAACAAGGCGGGAAAGAAGCCGGTGAGGAGCAGAGGATGATGGCAAGGGGAGCAGCCTCACCTACTCTGCTGCACACAAACCCCTCACACAGGCCCTCCAGGCCACCCCAGGGCTCTGTACCTGACAGGCTGGCCTGGCCCAGGGGCTCCTGGGGGCCCTTCCCTCTCTTCTCCCTCCCCAAACCCCCGTGGTCCTTCATGAGTCCCTGCACCTCGTGATAGATTTCATAATTATTCAACCCTTACTACCAACACCGAAATTCATCACTCAAAGCAAATTAGCCGAGATTCATTAGAATAAGACATCTAGTAGGCACATGTACTTTATTAGCCTCTTACACCAATAGTTTTAATTAGGTACATATTTCACAGCTCTAGAGCTACTCAAGTGAAGGGCTGCTTTTATCTCTTATATTTACAGTAACAAGCTATCAAACAAATACCACCATAATTAAACTCAGATTAAAAAAAAAAGAAAAAAATAATTTTTCCTTTTTTTTTTTTTTTTTAAATGAAAAATGACCTACACAAACCTTCAGTTTGGTAAGCTTGGGATATTTAACTAATGAATTAAATGCCCTGTTGCCAGGCAGGATGCCAGGGCAGGGTGGCACCTGCCCCTGGCCTGGCAGCCTCTTCCTCCATGTCACCTTTCAGGGGTGGGGGGGAAGCTCTCCCTCGGATAGACACCGTCCTGATGAGAAAAGTGATTAAAATCCAGAACATTCCTGAATTATTAATGAGGAATTTAAATGATGTTATAAAAGAGGGAAATACAGGCGAAAATGTTACACATTCATGGAATTTTCGCTCATGCATAGTAATAAGTTGCAAACACTTTCGTTATAATACTTCCTAAATGGCAGTGCGGGGAGCGGAACGGCGGCACGCAGGCGACAGGCGACACGCGACACGATGCGTTTCTCAGGCCCGCCCGCGCCGCCCGCCACTCGGCGATCAAGGGCGCCACCTGGTGGGCGCTGCGGCGAAGCGCCGCGTGCCCGGCGGGGCCCCGGGGCGCGGGCGGCCGTGGGGACAGCGGAGCCGGGCTGTTAGTCCCGCAGCCGTGCCCTGTGCTATTGGCTTCCTCGAGTTCAGCGTGAAGACAGGTTTTGACTTTGCGGGTGTTCACAAAGCCCACTCGCTTGCCCGGTGCACCGTGCCTGCAGACGTTTATCCACCTTGGTACAGATGCTGTAAATTTGTTTAAAAAAAAAAAAATCGCGGGGAATAATCAGGTGGAGAAAAAAAGCCCCAAACCTTTCTTTTCTTCTACCTTGCATACATCCAGCCTGACTTGCTCCCCGGGTTTCAGAGCAGGCTGTTGCTGCTGTTTGAGGCAGGGGCTGCCTGCACCCATCTCAAACCCCACTGAGACACCTGCTTGTGATTTTGCACCCTTCTCAGTAACAGCGACAGTTGGTACAAAAGGTTTCCCCAGGTCAAAGCTGCAAGTGGCATGTATATCACTACAGCTGTATTTTCTGTCACAACATCTATGCAATCTTTTCTGTTAAGATTGCCCACATTGTCTCTCCAGCCTCCCTGTACCAAAGTGCTGTTTGCGTGGTCCACAGAGTCACACAACACTTGAGGGTCTCATCTCTAAAGACCTGCTTAAGGTTTTACATAATCACACACTGGTATCATCCACCACAAATTCCAGGCACCATTTTCCTCTCCCATAGAGGTGGGAGAAACCTGCAAACCTACAAAAGCAGTGGTCACTAGAACACAACCTTAGCCACAAAGTCTCTTGGACCTGCATGTCCATCTGGCTGAATTCCTTGAGGACATCCTGTACTTTCAGGTGCCTTTCAGTCCAAGAACGCTGCATTTGGTAACTCTGCAAAGTGACTATAGTGGCAGCAAATAAGGCAAGAACAAAGCCAAGCCATTCTGGACTGCAAGGTCTATGCAAATGCTGCAAGTCCTGCTGAATGCTAACTGGCAGCTTGCACCAATTACTGAGTAATGGGCTCTCCACATGCCCCTTTACTTAATAAGTAGACACAGTCTGCACTCACTTTTGGAGCTCAGTTGTCTCTGGTTGTAACACCAAGTGAATGCTTTGCAGCGGGCTAGCCTCACAGCCACTGACGCTCAGATCCTTACAGCGAATTCTCAACCAAAAGAAACTGCCACACTCTTCTCAATTGGAGCAGACGAAATAAAGGCTCTTGGACACAGTTCCTACCTAGGAGCTTGCCAGAGCCTAATAATTGCAACATGCTGTGATTCTAAAACAAATGTGTCACGGAGAGATACCCAGGCTAATTCTGACGGAGGTAAATTTGCCTGGAAGAAACTCTTCGTTAGCACACTGTTATTTCTTCCACTGCTCCAGCTGCTTCTGGGCCCTTTCTCTGTAGCACTGCACTGAGCACATTTGCTATTGTGAGCCACGGATGGCAGCCATGGTCCCTCTGGACAAAGCAGTGATATTCAGATTAGAAACAAAAATTTGTGCTTTCTTTCCTCCTTTGCTTCCTATGAAACCAAATGCCTGGACAGCACTACCTAAAACTTTCACAGTGCTTTGGACACTGTGAACTTATTCCCCATCTTTAGCTAGAGGGAGGCGCAAACAGGATTTCACTGAATGCTCTTGAGTTCCACATTTTCTCCCTAGACCTTCAAAGGAATATACTGAGCAGAAGATAATAGAGAAGATCTCTGTGAAGTCATGGTGCAAAAAGAAGTTACTTCAAAATAATCCCAAAGCATCTGAGATAGTTTCCACAAAGAAAACATCAGGGACTCCTAAAACATGGTTCCCATACGTCCTTATGAGGAATGTGAACACCATTACTTTCACAGGTAACACTGTGAAATGCTGCTGAAATGTTCAAAGGAACTTTGGTAGGTTTATTTTTATCTTTGGAAAATAAGTTATCACTAAAGACTTTATAAAAAGTAAGAAACTTTCACAACCTGGAGTCTCTACAGACATCATTTATATGCAAAATGTTGTCCCCAGTTTATATCCTTTAGCTGGTTTACATTTGTGACACTGCAAGGCATTCATAGCCAAGTAGTTAGCATCAGATTATTATTTAAGCAACTGGCTGCATGACTGCAATGCTGTGACTGAAACTTTTGCATGCATGCAAGTCAATGAATTCAAACCCATGGTTTCTGCAGCAGCCATGATTTGTACCCCGTGTATTACGGACTATCTGACAGTATTACAGACAAGGAGCCATCTCTGTGTGCACCAGGAGAGAGAAACAAACTACTGTAGAGAAGGTCAACTAAGTTTTAGGTGCCCCAAAATGTATGTTGCAATCCGGCTTCATAGGCTTATTGCCATACACTGAACTGTTGTGACCATCTTTATCTGAAATTAAGTTCTTCCTAATTTTGTATATACATGTGCAACATAGTGAAGTAATGATGGCTGTTCCATACTCGTTCCCCATGCTGTATTCCAGTTATATGCCTTGACATCCTGTTAAATGTAGTTACCAGGATGGAATTTCCTTCGGTGTCAGTTTCAAAGTGCATGTGGGAGGTGGAAAGAGAACCCACTGACTGCTCTAGTTCATTGTGTGAGCCAGGCAGTAAATACAGATGTGGAACTCCATATTCATGTCTCAGCACGGGTAACTCTTCAGTGTCACACCTGCAGGTATTTATAGGATCGCACACTGAAATAAACACAGCATGTGTGGGTGTGGAGAGCTGCACCTGTACTTCTAATGAGACATCCAAAGAAATCCACTCAGTTTTGGTTCAATCCCACTTCACAACATCCTTGTACATTTTGTCCTGCATGCCCCCTGCCTTATCCCTGCAGCTGAATCTTTCTCTGGACTGGGCTGGACTGCCCTGTGTATCCATTTTCCTCCTTCATCCAAGAAAAAGAGACCTTTCTACTTTGTCACTTCCTTAGTGCTTTCATTCTAAAGACCAAATCCTGTGAATCACCTGCCTGCACAACTTCTGCTGAGTTTAAAGTGGCTGGAAATGAAACTGGGCACAGAAGGCAATTTGCACACACAAACCTAAAACCTCGTGGTTTATGCATAATGTGGAGCCTACTACTTATTATATTAAAAATACTATTACATCAGTCACAGAGAACAAGGAACACTTCCCATTTTTCAGAAGAGGAAATTATGCCAAGGAATCCAAGTAAATTGCCCAAGTAAGCATTGAGTATTAGACTAAATTTTGGAACATCCCTACTTACCTGGCATTTCAGGCTGTGAAGCAATTTAAAGCTTCTTAAGACAGAACAACTGGCTGCCAGTATGGATAGGTATCTCATCACTGGTGCTAACCTAAGAGTACAAGAGAAAACATGGAGAAAATTAAACCATATTGCTATGCAAATGTGCTGCACACACTGGATATGGACTTAAGAAACATTTGGACAACCAGTTGTAGTCCAAGCCCATCATAAAAACATACCTGTACATGTTTTTAAGGAAAGAGGAATAATTAGACATGTAAGTTACTCTTTCAATTTTACAATCAGGCTCAGAATTTCCTCATGGCAACTGAAGAAGGATAAAATACTGCCTAGTCTTTAGCCTAAGGAACTCTGAGAAACAAATTCCACTCTGATTTTTCCTCATAACTGTCTAAATCAGTCAGTCATTAGATGACTCAGTTATCACACCTATATCACGGATATTATAATATCTCAAAACATTTTCTTTTATCTATAAAGAGATCCCCTCTTTACCCAGCTACAGTTTCTGTTTCCCCTTCTCTTCTAATAGATGCCTGGGTGAAAGAGAGATTTGCTTTATGACATTTACTGTGGTTGTTGTGCTGACATCACAGAGTCAATGAGAAGAAGTATTTATACTTCTATTATGCCTTCGTTGAACTGAACAAGGTGTTCAACAGGACATTTTAATTATAATCCCACTTCTAACAGCATGAGTAAAGGTGTTTAAAAAACACAATCAAGCATGAAATAGAACAGTAAACATGCCATTTCAATTACAAAATTATGTATAAGCACATCCTTGCACAGCACAACATTTGAAGACTGCAAGAAATGCTCACATCTTATCTGAAACCCTAGGAGGTTTCATGCACAGGGTTGAAGGAGGTAAAATGGTCTCTCCTCACACTCTTTTGTTCACTCACACTGAATTTTTTACTCCAGAGAGAAACTAATGAAGTCCCAAATTGAAAATTTTTGTACAGGTTTCCATGGAGGAAAAATAGCCATGAGTTGGGTGGGTTTGTTTGTTTTGGGGGTGTTCTGGTGGTTTGTTTGGTTTTTTGCATTGCAGTGTCATGTTAGACACTTGTTCTGTTTGGGGAGCTCTTTTTCACTTCTCACCACAATGGTGCTGAAAAGCAAATGCACCAGCAGATCCTTGTATTGTTATCCACCACCATCTACCTGTACCAGTACAAAATACTCTCCACCATGAATGCATTGAGGCAAATACTGTATCATGTTTATAGGTACATGATCTGATAGGATCCATCAGAAATGCCTGGGCATATGTGGCCCCTCTGGGCACTGCAAGATGCTGGGCTGCCCTGTGAAGTGCTGTAAATCCCCTGGGCTGCCAGGAGATTTTCACCCCTCACTCAACACCACAACACTGTGGATTTCACCAAGTTCAGGGAACTGATGCATTATTTTACAGTGGATGCATGGGGGAACATACTGAACTCCAAAATTGCACCCTGGAAATAGCAGAGGAGCTGACTTCCCATTGCAGAGACACTCCAGGAGTTTCTGAGTGAGAAAATGATGCCTTGTTTGGCAAAGTCCACCCTCTGTCCAGTGAATCGACACACACTGCTTAGAATAATACAGTAAGGTTGTCACAAAAGCCTGACAGTTGAGAGGTTTCTGTAACTCAGGGCTTTTTGGCATCATGAGCAAAAGGAAACATTGGTGATTCCAGTGGTTAGGGATGGGGACAGGGAAAGGAGGTCCATTCTGTCTGTGTAGAGACAAACATGCAGGGAAAAGCCAGCTGAGATGGTCAGGGCCAGACTCACCAGCTTTCTGAAGCCAGATGAATGTGGATGCTGCTAGATGGGACTTTCCTCCTCTTTAGGCAAACTCCTCTCTCTGAAGCAGCAGCACAATGCCCACCTGCTTCTCCTGCACTCTGGAAGCACAGATGAAGCAGGCACCAAGGCCACAATCACTTTGCTGCCCTAAATACTTGCCTGCTTGGCCAGTGTTTAGAGCCAGCTCTGATGGGCACATAGCAGAAAAACCTGGGCACTGCACTGTCCCACTAAGGAAAGATGAAATCTTTCTTTCCCTGCATGTGATACCACTGGCACTCCAGGACAAGTTGGCAATGTGGTGAATATTCTTGCCAAAGGATGGCTGAACTATCCTGGTCTGCCTTATGCAGCCCTTGGGGAGACGGTTTGTCCACACAGCCCCAGAGATGACAAAATTGAACAAGTCACTTCTTTGACCTGCAGATTAGACTTGAACCAATGTAGGATGCATGAAGTTCTCAAAGAGATCTGGAGATCATAATGGTGTTATCTTGTGATCTGGACTATTATCCTTTCCAGAAACCATACATTCTGTTTAATAGAACATGAGATTCTTCGTAGTATTGAGTCACCTTCTACAAAATGTGACCTGGAAATTACTCTGTTATTGTGATTTGAAAATAATAACTTTCTCAATAACTTTATGGTCACTTAGATGAACCTTTAAATACAGCAGCCAATTAGGCGAAATATATAAGAATTAGTATTTAATCATCTGCCAAACACATATGTAAAAGCATTTAATCAACAAGAAACTATACTGGCATCTGTAGGTATTTAACAGGACAGACAGCATGAAAAGTTTGACTGCTATCCCTTTTTTGAAACACAATTTGTTACTCTGTCACTAGCCTTTCAGAGCTGAAGGAAAAACTCAGTATATTTTTTCCATCTCTGGAAGAACCTGTCTTTCTCAAAATGCCAGATCACCTCATTAGTGGAAGCCTTGGTTAGCTTGTAGATAGCTGGCAGAGGTGTTTTGTTGTGCTTGTTTCCACTTCATTTTTCCCTGCTATTATGAGTAAGTAGAAGTAAAAGCACAGTTTTCGTTGCCTTTAATGGGAGCAGAATCTGCTTTTACTTCATAGCTATTTTCCATTCTTCTTCTGGCATTACACAGAAATGCATGTGAGGTGAGACATGGTGGTGAGGTGACTTGGCAGCAAGGGTTCCAAAAGCCAACACTAAATGCAGATAACATATTTTTAACTAGTTATGCACATTTACAAGCCCTGACAGAAATGTAAGAGAAGCTGTATATGGAAAAGTCATTAACTGAGATTTAAATTTGGGAAATACAGGAAATATGGGGAAACCGAAAATTTAAGGTCCACATTTAACATCCCTCTACTTCAAGAAAATCAGCAAATGGGGCAGGGTTGTGAAGTTCATTTATACTAGGAGAAATGTATGAGACCTACCTGATTCCTACAAGTTCTCCTTGAATTTATGACATCTATTAGAGGAGAGCTGTGCTGCTTTTGCTGCCTTTCACAACTGCTGGAACCAGTTCAGGCCCTCACCAGCTTCTGGATAAAACAGGTTCCAACCTCTACAATGAAGCAGAAGGGTCTCCATGGGTTTCTTACCACCAGATATAACTTGGGGCATAATTAGAAATTGGGATCATAACTAGTTATTTCTGAATAGTTACGAGAGGTAATGATGCATGGGAAGGAAAACATCCAATGAAAAGAATGTAATTTTCAGGGTCAGTTTTAGAAAACCATATGTTCTTATTTGTACATTCAAGACAGAAACAAGCATGGAGCTTGGTATTTGAAAAGTCAGATTTTAAATCTAAGCTATTGTTCAAACATCTTCCTTCGCAATGAGAAGCAGAAATAGCCTAGGCAAAGAAAATGTTAGTCTGACTCCCAGCTCCCTCTGGCTCCCCTGTGGAATTAAAGAGAAGTCTTAGGGCTGGTCTACCTGAACCTGCCTCCAGGAGGTGTTTGTTTCTCTTCCACAGGCACGAAGGCAAAGGAGACTGAAAAAGAGGTAGCTGAAAGATGCTACATTTGGTTTGCAGAGTACAGCCACAATGGGAGCTGTAATCACAGAGAAAACAGTCTGTCTGAAACACTATTTCTGCTTTATTGTGTAAATACAAGAACTATGACTTCATGTCTCACGCTTCAAGAGACATACTTTCAGGCCTGTTTTCTTCCATATCAGAGCTCTAGGAAATCCAAAATGTGTCTCTCTATTTCAGTTGTGGCTCGAGGTTAATCTCTAGAAACAAGTAATGTAACATTTCCATCTATCTTTTCTACTCTTTTGGCGGCTTTAATTATACTAATATACTATGACAATTTAAACAAGACACATCTCAGCTTCTGGCCTGCTCTGTAATGGTTCAGCTGCTACATGTGCTTCAGCATATTTTGCTCAGAAAGACTGCTGGAGGCAGGGGGGAGGTAGAATAGTGCCCTTCTGTCATGAGAGATTTCACTGCACTGATCATTGTATGTTTGACAGATTCTTTGTCAATGTCAAGTGTCTTTTGTGGTTAAGCCCAGTAAAGCTAAAACAAAAGGTCTCCTAGATATTAGATATATAGTGACATTACTGAATTCACTTGGAGGCAGTAATTTTTTGCCAGCCTATGAAAAGAAAAATGGAGCTAATGGAAAAACAAAAGGAAGATGCTGGCATGCCTTTTTAGCTATTTTTGTTTATGTCAGACATCATGATTGACATCTGGCCCAGAACACCCCTTCAACCATTGAGGCTGGTGTCATGAAACAGAACAAAGAGAAATTTCCAGCCAAGAAAACACCACTGGCTCAGAAAGCACTGCTTTTTGTTTATTTTCTTTTAAGTGTTTCATTTGCAGTAATCAGTATCATTACACAAAAGTAGTTCACTCACATGCACCCCACACTTACTAATTGGACTTTTAAGTTTCCTTCGTGTTTGCTTTCTTCCTGCCTGCTTGAATGGCACCGTGGTGCTGGTTTGGTTGGGTGACAGTCTGTCATAACAGTGATGTTTGAGGTTAGTGAAAACTGACGTAAAAAATACAATCCACTGGCCTTTAACTGAAATAGCAGCTCTGTTTTCTGTGGAGCTGGCAGGCAGAATTTTTAAGCCACTTTCACGGTGAAGGCCATTACAACATGTTTTTCTCTGTATCAAGCAGTTCCATCATGAAGTACATTGTCTATGTCTGTCATATCAGGATATTGCCTTTGAAGACCATTTTGTTGTTACTTGTGTGGGCACTTCTCTTGTTGAAGTGCCCTAAAAGGATTAGGGGAATTTCATGGTCACTCTCCAGGGCTAGGCTTTAAAAAAGTGGCAAAAAAAGCTTTAAAATTTGCTTAAGAGTGATTTTTGTAAAATAGCAGTGACCAGAATAGGTCCTACAGACACAAAACCACAAGGAATCTCTGTCACCAGTGTTCTGGAAGCACTGCAGAATTTCAGAGACTTGGTCAAAATGATGTATCAGCAGGAGCAAATTATTCCTTACATTTCTAACTGCATCTTGAGAGCATGATGCTGAATGTAACAGTAGCAAAATAAGACTTTTCATAAGATGAGACAATGACAGTCCATCCGTCACTTCCCTCCGTACAGTTACATGTTGAAATCATATTCAGAACACTTACCTTACTAAAAACTATCTTAATCCCTTGAAAAAATTCCAAGCAAGTTGGCTTTTGACCACATGTGCTGGAGCTAACCATGCTTGCAGCTTTTTAATAGGGCACCTTTCAGTACTGAACACTGGGGTATATTCTGCAGAAGCAGACATTTAACTCACCTCAGCATTAATAGCAGATATGCTCACACATCGAGTGGAGAATTTCTCTCTGTCTCTTTGCACAGTGCTCTAAAAAGAACTTTGAATAAATTGAGAAAAACAGAGAGAGAAGTATATTAATTTTAAGGAGATGAAAGCAGTACATGTCACTCCTAAATTTCATGGAAAATGCACCGTTAGTAACAAGGATGAGTAGAAAATTTCAAAATCATTTTGAGCAGCATTAAAATCAGTCTTCCCTGATTTTCTGTTTTCCCCTTCTTTTCAAAGCACATACATTAAACTCATTTTATGCTTATAATGTATATAATGATTCTAGACAACATAAGAAGGACACTGGGATTCATCCTATTTCAACGTATAAAGTGGCAAGCCAATTTATGCAGCTTAAACCATTGCTAAAGAAGATGTATCAAAAATTGCCTGTGATCATTACAAATAACAGCCTGAAATGTTCACAAGAAGCTGTTTGCTTATCATATTTTCATTAAAACATCTTTTCACCTGCTTTGCTTTTCCCATGCCTGTAACCTGCATTGTAATCAGTCTTATTAACTGAGAACATAAATATGATTTATTATGGTCTGATAATGGAAGCTGCATGGACCAAGAGAAGGGATATATTGTCCTTTGATAAAATGGCTCTTTTCTCTCAAATAGAGCTCTATCATGAGAGCATGCAGAATGTAGTGAGTGATTATTTCCTGAGGGTGAATGATGGCAGAACCCTACAGAAAATTTTCTTGTTGGCCATGACAGCCTCCGAGTGTCCCCAAATCTCACCGAGTTTGACAACCTGCAGACACTTTTGATGAACTGTATTCTTCTGTCAGAGACAGCCTGTCTGGGAGGAGAAAAGGGAACCTTTATCGTCTGATCTGCTATTATTGTCTTGATCTTTTATAAGCAATCTCTAATGCACATGAATATAATATCCTTTCACACAAGTGCCAAACATAATAGAAATGTAGTTAAAGGACTCTTTTCCCAGTTATGTAAATGTCCTAATACCATAATTAGAAAAGATGGTTTGTGAATGATAGCAGTAAGGAAAGGGTAATCAAAATGTTTTAACATTATCTTTCTGTTTTAAAGACCAAAATCTATGACAAATAGCATTTATGGTAGGCATGGGGAACCAGCTTGTGCTGAAGCTTTTACCTAAAAGAGAATAGTTTTGAGCATAAAACAGGTGTTATATTTTCATAAAACACATAAATGGCAGCTGGTCTTAAGCCAGGAATGATTACTGGCAGATATGGCTTAAAGAAAATGAGTATTCCACTCAAAATCCCTCCATGGCTGTTATAGAAAGAACAAAGAGTTATTATTAAGTAGTGTTTTTGGACAAAGGGGTGTTCAAGACCAACTAAGTTTGCCAACAAATCTCTCTTTTATCTACATCCAGAAGAACAAGCATAACAAAATCTTTTTCAATTAACAGCTGTACACATTAGCAAAGCACCGGTCTCTCTCAGCTCGAGCAGTCTGGCTGATTTATCACCAAAAAATTAAATGTTTGAGGAGAAGTTTTCCAAGCTGCCCAAGTAAAAGCAAGATACTTGATTTTTCATTAACCTTTTGACATTTGGAGCTGGGATGCCCCAATATTAACTACTAATGGTCTTTTGCATTACCAGTCGGTGTTGAGAGAAGTCCCAGTTGTCAGAGTCAAAAGGTTAATCAGCAATTTCACACCGGTGTTGTGGTCAGAGTTAGCATGTTTCTGCCTGAACAGGAGGAAGAAGGAAATAAAGTCATAAACAGAAAACTACATCCCAACATTATTAAATACTTTTTTTTGGTTTTATTTTGGATTTTATAATTTTTTTTTGTTTTGTTAGACAATATTTAATGATCTGTTTACTAAATATGCTGAATTTTTAGAGGACTTTTCAAAACGTTGCTGAGAAGTCCAGGTCCAAATAAGTGGCCAGTTGGTTTGGTTTATTCTACTTTTTATAAGGGAAAAAAAAAATAAAGTTCACTTTGCTTACTATTTACCCACCAAGTGTTCAACCAAGGCCAGTGTGAGGCAAAAGCTCTCCAGGTCTGTTACCCACAGAGGTTTAGAAAAATCCACCCATCCAACTGGGGCTAATTAAGCCTGAGAGTTTTGTGATGTCCTGGCAGTGAAGACACCTGAAAGCCCCCTCATTCAGGGAGAATTTCATAGTGCAGATGCCATATCAGGGACAAAGTGTGTCCAGTAGCAAGAACTTCAGTGTAGACTTTTCCCTCCTGCCCCTTTCTGTCTTCACTGTAGAAAGTGAGTTAAATGCAGCGTTCCCTCAACAAACAGGGAGAGTGGCATTATTTTATGTGAAAGTGTTTGTATAAACAGCCATACCAGTACCTCATCTGCTGTCATTCGACTAGAAACAGCCATGGCATTCTTTGACTTGTGGCCCAAGAGCTTTCCTAGCCATAGCAAAACCAGATTTATTTTCCAAAAGAAAATATAAAATATTTCTGAAAACATTCGTTTGGCATTTGCTACCAATAACAATGTGCACGTAGAATGACTTTTCATTTGCCCTGGCAATATCTGAACTTGTTAACTGTTGTTTATCTTGTGTTTAGCCCTGATCAAAAGCCTTCTGATGTCACCATGTGGATCAGGCCAGTTCTTCTATGGGTTTGAGATATTCTATCTTTTTCCTATGGCTAAGACAAATAGGTCATGCATCTTGCCCAAAACAACATCCTTCATCCTGGATATTTTCTGCATCACATAGTTCCTCTTGTCTCTTCCTCCAATTGCAACAAAATCTACATCTAAAATCTTTCCTCTCTCGCTTGCTTCAGTTTTAATGGGGACAGGATTTTACCCTGAAATGTTCTGAAAAAAATTATCAGTCTTTCCAAGTGCCCTATTACTTAGTCCACCAATTAGCTGACTATGGAGCCTGAGTGTCCTTGTACATCTTCCCAGTCCCCATCTGTATACTTGGCTGCATATGTTTATGCAATTAGAAATGGTGAAAATCTAATAAAATTAGGACAAACCTGAGTGAGCCATAATTCTGCTTAATCTCTCCAACTGGATTGTTGAAAGCTTGCTGAATTCCCCAAACCTCTCTCAGGTGCCAATGAATGAGTCAATATCATACCAAAGATCTCACAGCATAGTAGATGTAAATTGTACTTCCAGAATCTTATACACACCCTCAAATAATGAATCCAATGTCTCTAAAGTAATGTTAGGAAAAAAAAAAAAAAAAAAACCCACCCAAAAAATAATAATTAAAAAAACCACAAACCAGTCTCTTCCAGTTACCAGCATTGTACTTATTGGCCCAGAGGGGAAAAAAAAGAGAATACTCAGATTTGCATGGAGAAGTGATGATCACCTTAAAGACCTGTGCCTCCCTATAGCAGTACTAGAGCATTCCAAGCTTCCTACCTTCAAGGAAGGATCACTGCATTGTCACACTAGGCTTTGCTAGATCCTCTTGGCAAGCCCTGAAAATCTGAACAAATTGGGAGAATCAAGTTTTCTTTCATCCCAATGTGATACCACTACAGATTTTTATTATAAAAGCCTGTCTTACATTTTGTTTTATACTACAGGTAACTGGTGGTGTGCACAGAAATAATCATCAGTCTGGAATAATCCCAGACCAGTGACACCTGTGTCTTCTGAGCACTCACCACTCGAGAGGTCAGGAAGCAAATGAAGAATTGTTTTGGTTGAAATTAGGGGGACTTTTCTTTGAAAGGGAAAACAGAATGATTTAGAGTTGAAGCACAATAGAGCAGTTAATAACTCTGTTTTTGGAAGAAAGACACCAGGATCTTTTATGTCAGGTTGTGGGGACTTCAGTTTTGTATCCAACACAAACCATGTATTTGTTGCAGAACGAGGAGGAAAATATAAGGGTTGTGGCATTGGGTCCATAGCTCAGAATAAAATGTTATCTGCAGATCAAGCAGTTCCTTTTCTCCCCACCTCCCTGTTAATCTCCCCCATAGACTTCATCTTCATCTCCAAGCAGTGCCTTGTTTACTCTGTGAGATCTTAGAGAATTTCAGCAAGGAGGTGACCAGGCCAGAAACAGGTTTCCCATAATCACACAACTGAGGTACTGCTCCCACTCATGCACTCTGGGATACCAAGGTTGTAGAAAATAGAGCTGGGAAGGATCACCCAATACCTGTCAGTAATCCCTGGATTTTTGAGTACTCTGGCACTGAAATCCTCCAGTGATGGAGATTTCAGCACCACTCCAGTCAATGATCCCAACAGATAACTGTCCCTTCCTAAGTGACACTCTAACAGAGCAAGATACTGATTGCTTTCTTAGACATTAAGTTTTGCTCAGATACAACCTAAATGTATTTATGCCTTTCTCCTTGTTTCTTGTCCTTTTTTTTTGTCTATGTCTCTGTTACCTCTCCTTCACTGTTTCTTTTTCACTTAAACTTTCCCTCTAGTACTTCACCATTTCTTCATTTTCACTCGTTTTTTTTTTTTTTTCTTTTTTGACACCCTTGTATTTCTTCTCTTCTTCATGTCTTTCCAAACACACAGAAAACAGACTCTCACATGCCTCTGTGGCCTCACCAAAGAGACTTATCTCTTGTCATCTCCCCAGAGGTGAGCCAAAATGCCACATTTTCATTTATTGCACCAAAACCACTTTTCTTCAACAATGATAAATTATCTAGGTGTATTCAAATTCAGGTATAAAAGTGCTATTCTTGAGGTGGGACTGAAGAGCATAGCTAACTATGGGAAATGCATGATCTCCTCTGAACATGCACATGCAAGGGCAGGCATTAGATAGCCTCTAAAAAATCAGAAGTCATGACAGTCATTTTAACAGATGTCTGCTTCCTACTGACAGTGTATTTCACACACAAAGTAATCTATAACACTAGACTGGACATAGAGATCAAAGAAGACCAGATTATGTGACCTTGTCTCTAATTTATGCCAGAAAAGTACCATCAAAAAGAGTCAAGGTGGAACATCACTGTAGGCAAAGATTTTAGTTTTGTCCCCTCAAGGCAGGCCCCTTGCATTATTTTAATACACATGTAATACATAAGTATGGCAGTGTCCCTGTACCACTGCAGGCTGCTTGGCCTAACAGATATTTGGGGTTGTCAAGATAATCTCTAAGATTCAGTGCAGCTCAAACACCAGTGGTTCATAAAAACCAATTGTTTCAACTTCTTATTTCTATTTTTGACAGAAAATTATCAAAGAGGTGAGTACTCCTGCTGTGGCAGGAAGCAGTATGATAGAGTCCTAAAGAAAGCTTACTCCATACTTGAGAGTAGAAAACAAGTCATTTCTCCAATGCATTTGTTTCACAGCACATTGTTGTTGCAATATAAATTTTTTTGAACTGGAGTATTTTCCTATCTGCTTTGATCAGGGCTCTTAAAAGGCTGAGTGCAGTGGTCTGAAGCAAGATGTTTGTAGGCATCTGATAAAGGAGCTGTTTGTTTAGCACTGAAGATCCACTGCAGCAAGATCTCAGACTGTCTTTCCATAGAAAGTCTGAACATAAAGCAGGGAGTCTAAACTCGGTGTTGGGAAGCAGAAGGTCTTTGTCCCCTGCATGATCTCAGATAACACATTTCCTCTCTCCAAACTTCAATTTTCCCCTGAAATAGAGACTGACAGCTTCCTGTCTTCTCTCTCTGGACTCGTGTCTTTTTTTGGCTAGTGGCTGTTCCTGATTACGGGTAGGTCTGATGACCGTGAGTCTGACCTCCAGGAGGCCTCTGGACACTTCTATATTGTATTTGATAATGAAGCCTCCTGTCTTATCCAATCAAGACAAAAACCAGTTAGACCAGAGGAAACTGGCTCAGCACACACTGGTAGCCTCAGTGGAGCAAAGTCAGAGACATTAGCTATTGACTACCATAGAAATACTGAAACTGCATCAGGGATTTATTTTTTGAATTGTTACATAGGGATTTAAATGATATTTTTAAAAAGAGAGAAAGACAGAATGTTTAGTCTACAGTCACTCTTTGCTGCCAATACAGGCTATCCTATAAATTACTTAGACACTTTAAAAAATACATTATTTACTCAATAACCCATAATGGGTCCAGAGCTCCTTTTACACGCTATTATAGAAGTACATAATTGCTGAATTTTCAAATGGATATTTCTTCTAGGCAATAGACTGTAATGGCTCCTTCAAAGCTCTTAGGCTTTTATCATATGAAGGCCTAAGTAGGAAATGTTTAGTTCACTGATCATTGACCTAATAGAGAGCAACAGCTTCTCTGGAACAACTATTGTCTGCTAGGGCAGATGATGTATGAATGACATTTTAAAAAATTCTTGGAAGTATGTGCTAGGGAAAAATTATTGTCATGTGCAAAGCAAGTGCAGCTGATGAGCTCCTCAGAGTTCTTTGTTTGGTTCTGCTTGGTTTCATTTCTTAGTTCCTTGTGTAAGCCCAAAACCAAAGAGAACAGTTGGGTTTGTGTCTGAGATGAGAACTCGGTCTAGGACCCATCCACATCAATGAGGGACATTTCCATGGCCTCAGAGGTAATTCAGTTCAACTGAAAACTGTCTCAAATGCAAAAATGCAGGTGTTTGGTACATGTGACAATGTAGGAAGCTGAATTGTGAAATCAGAGAAGTGAGAGTTGCTGCAAAAGGGTATATCCCATTTTTCACATGCATACTGAGCACGGAAAAGCCCACAGGCCTATCCTGAGCTTGATCCAGAAAGGAAATCAGCAACCTGACACATTTTCAGTGCTATTGCTATGAATCTCACAATCACCGAGCTGCTGTTCTCTACCTACATTTACCTTTGAAGTCTGCTGCTTCCATTTCAGTCACAAAGAAAGGTTCAGGTTCCTAATGTTTTCTTAAACAAAGCTTTTTTCTCTCCCTGCATATTTTGAGTACTAAAGTCCAAGGAGACACTACTGACAAATAAATATCAACTGGGTCTAAGTGCAGGACCAGAGAGGATGGTTGTGAGCTGGGGGCAGTCAGGCAGAGACTCTCACAGAGGCTGAAGGACACCTCTGGCTCTGAACCTGATGGGTCAGGGGAGAGAGAGGTCTGCAGTGGGTTGCACAGACCCCTCATGGCCTTGGGGTTGGTGGCAAAGGGAAGTGCAGCTCACTGAAGGAGGCTACTTGAACAGCCAGCTCAGGAGCTGGATGTGATTTTAACAGCTTGTGCCACCAAAACAGACCAACTATCTCCAGCATAGTCCTGACTTGTATGTGACCTGACATGAGAAGCTCTCCCATGCCTTTTATCAGTGGATTTCTTTAGCCTACTAAAGCTGCCTGGAACTCCTGAGTATTCTGGTGTGAGTTAAGAGGAAAAAATACAGTTGCTGGCAATTCTAATAGTTCCTTCTGTTTGATGCATCTGATTGAAGAGAAACAGAAATCACAGACCAATATGTGACTGGTTACACAGTTATACACCAGTTAGCCTCATCATGCAAATGAGGCACACTTGCAGGTGAACTTATTAGAGATCAAATAGTTTTAGGCACCGTGGATAATGAAGGCAGAACACTTATGTTGCAACAGTCTGAGCTGGAGTTTAATCATGTTGTTGATACCTACTGCAACAGTGAACAAACACAGAAACAGCCACAAAAATCAGACTCTTAGGATGAAGGCACAAACTAGATGAATATGAATAATTGTTAAAGATCCAAACCAAGAAAACATAGTAGTTTCAAGAAGGGATAATCTTGCAGGTCTAATCTGGAAAGACTCTGAGCCCTCATTCTTTCAGTTGAGCAATTGGAAAAGTGGGGGTTGCAAGAAGAAGCTGATGGGGTGTCACTGACTCCAAGAGAGAAATGTCACCTCCATACGTGTGGGGATTGCCCTGAAAGGGGAGAGGGGAACATTCTGCAGGATGATGCTTGGAGATCAACTGTGAGGTGAAATGTAGACCATGCTGGGAAGCAGCATCTCATAGGAAAGAAATAAAAAAGAAATGAGAGAAATAGAGTGGAAGCTGTAACAGAAATTGCACAACTGACATGCTGGATTAGCAATGTGGTAGACATAAAGAATAAATAAAATCTGAAGAAGCATTAGCCCCTTCTGTCTCAATAAACTCCTCACACACTCCCACCATCCTTAATGCAAACACCTGGGAGACACTGAGCAGACCCACAAAGGTTTGCTTGTTTTAAGAGGCAAAGATGAGATCCCCCAGGAGGAAGCTGCAAAATGGAAACATTTGGATTCCTTTTGGCAGACAGAAATGGCTAAAAATACCACTTGGTATTTCTTTCAGTACCAGTTGGTAGTAGAAGAGCTCCAAAGATGTCAACAGGATGCCCTAGAGGTTATAAGGGAATGAGGTGACATAATGCTTGGGGTAGAGATTTGCTGGAACTGATTAGTGCCATTCATGATAACAGCAGCCAGGGAGTGTGAGGACTGGGGGAAGACCCAGGAAGCATTCAGGCCTCAGGTATTTGTCTTTCTCTGTTAACACTATGTCTGGTCTCACCCTTTCAGGTGCATATAAGATTCCTGTCTATTCCCATGCAGCTTTGTCACTGAAGCAGCACAGTGACCAGCAACATGCAGCTACTGCCACACAAAGGGTCGCAGAGAGACAACTGCAGAGGTGAAGAACAATGAAGACTTGTGAGTCTTCCTTCCTCTAAAACATCCTCCCCTCCATTCCTCTTGTTCCTTGAAGTATAAGGTGGAGTCAGGTCATCCTCATCAGTGTATTGTTTTATGCCTGGTCTATATACAACAGCTATGAAGTGCCATCTATATTTAATGGGAGGCCTCTGATCTATGTGAGTGGGTGGAAATAGATAGTGAGTGACATGGATGCTGACAATGGCACACAAACTCCACAGCACTCCTCAAACTTTTAATTGCATTTTAAAGTAATGTAACAAGGCAATGTTTAATGAGTACTTTCTTTAAGAATTTCTGACTTTATAAGCTAATTAAAGAGAAGGAAGGGTTACTGCGCTAGGGCAACAAATCCAGGCTGCTGAGTGTCTATACCATAGCAACATGTAGTTCAGATTCAATTGGCAGCCTTGCAAACCTCCAGCCAGCCAGCATGAATGATTTTTTCTTTTCTTTTGACTGGCAAATAAATTATTATTATTATCATCATGATTACGTTAACAGAAAAAAAAGTAAAGGATAGGCAAGTAGGTTTTTTTGCCAGGGCTGGTACATTTACATGACACTTTTTTTTGCAGAGCTGTCATATGGCTGGGTTAGATGAAACTGGAAGGCTTTATGCATTTAACTTTAAGCATTCTTCATGGAAACTTATATGGCACATAATTTACATATTCAATACCAGTGACAATTTACTTCTCCCATCTGAGCAGGGCTTTCAACTATGCCACTTGAACTAAATTAATAAACAGTAATTAGAGAATGTTGTGCGAGTGAGCTGTTGATGTTGAGAAGATTCTAATCAACACCTTCTTTTAAGGGCCAATTAAAGCTGAATGTATGCAATATAAACATCTTCTTGTATTTAGACATGAACTGGCGAACAAGGTAAAAAATAAAAATCAGAACAATTACAGTAGGTTAGAGATGATCCAATGGAATGATGAATTTTCATTAATCATGAAAGCAGCAGTAATTTCTAAAAGCCACTGTCCACCTTCCATGGTGAAGCACTAACAGGCTGTGCAAGGCAGTTCTGACTGGGATAAACCTTCACACTTTCTCTCATTGACAGGCTTTTCTCTGAAAGCAGCTCTGCATCTGCCTCCAATTTCCACTGCAGTACTCACCTGTCTGTAAGACAATCCTGCATCTAATTCCAGAGCTGCAGTAGAAGGAAGGCTTCCCTGGGGTGAGGCAGTAAAGGCAAATGTACCTATCCCATTAACACTGCCTTGGAGCAGAGCAAGAGACTCCCCAGCAGGTGACCTGGGGGAGGATTTGCATAGCACAGCCCCCACCAGCACCACGGGTGGCAATACAAACAAGGATGAGCCTAAGCAACAGGTAAAGCTGCCCCAGTTTGTCTCGCATCTCTTACCAGTGAAGAGCAGCACAGGGGCAATTAGAGCAGTTAATGAACTTGTACCTGTTACCCATGTGTGCTCCCTCACCCCACTGGCAACATATAGCAGTTTATTCCTGAAAAATTAATTGAAGACAAGCCTTGCTTCCAAAATTCATGAAGGACAGAAGAAAGGCCATCTTTGACTTAAACAGAGAAAATCCTTAGTGTACCAAAGAGAGCCTGCAGTAGCAACACAGACTTGTGTATCACCATTATGAACTGTCAGGAAGTTAAAAATAAGCATAACTTCATCCAAGCCACAGCTCACTGCTTCCTAAAGCACATCTAAATAAATAAATAAATAAATAAATAAATAAGAAAGTAATCTAAGCTGGTGCAATGAAGCACAAGCAAAATTTGTCCTCCCAAGGTAGAAGATACAACAGGCTAATAAAGGCAGGGGAAACATCTGTTCCAATACAGAACCACTATCATTTGGAGAAAATGACTTCATTGCTTATGGTCATTTGGTACCCAGAAATACTGCCACAGTTATAGGATGTTGTCACCTCAGGCTCTACTGAAATCTAGAGGAATTTTACTTGTTCAAGAATTATAGTATTAGGCACATGATCGGTGTTTCTTCCATTTGAAAAAAAAAAAAATTCCATTTACCATTTCTACAGTGGTACAAGATCATTATCTTGTGACAGTATTTAGTTCCACTGGCATTATCTCCTAATTAGCTATTTAAAAATATATGTAAGGGGGTGGAGGTGGCAAGTGAACTTGTAAACCTGACAGGTCTGATATGTTCTTACAAGTTCTACTAATCCCAGCCATTGAAAATACACTAGTAAGACCACTTTAAAGAACAACTCAGCAACAGCTTCACATCTTGAACTCCAGGTCAGCACAAGGCAGAAAGGCTCTGGTACCTGGAGCAAAGACCTTGGGTGGGGGAGTGGTGGCAGGGAGGGGTGGGAAGCAGCATTCCAAATGAGAAGCCAGCCCTGGGAAGAGGTTATCTTTGAAAGGCTGACAACCTCTACAGCATGGCCAGTCCTACATTAAAGTCAGATCATCCCCTAAGATGTTTGGTGTAGGACTTCACGGGGTTTCTGAAAACCCAAGCACAGAGAAGGTTACCAGGGATAAGAAGATGCAAATAATCTAAAAGGAAAAGACCTAAGAGACTGTGTAGCCTCTGCACTGTCTCCATATCCTGAGACATTATTGTGTTTATAGGCACAAAATCATAAAAGCTTTCTCCAAGATGCTTCATAATATGTGAGCAGGTCTGGGATTTCAGTCTGTGGCGTGGCAAGAATTAGGATGATGGGTACTCTGATATGCTGGACTTGTTTTTTGTCCCCCGAGAGATAAGTTTAATTCTCTTTGTAAAAAAGAAACTGGGACACATGTACATGACAGGTCATTTTGGAGGTACTCAGACTCACATAGGAAGCACTCCCTCAGCAATGGCATTACACCAGTAGCTGAGATTTGATATAATATTCAGCATGTGGTATGATTTTTATTTTGTTCAGATGTAATTTCTAGGCCTGAATCTACTTGCAATAATCATGGTCCACCAGTAACTTCACAGCAAACAGGGAGGTGCAGAGGAAAAAAGCAAGAGGGCAAATTTTGTTTTCCATTGAAAGTTTTCTCTTGCCTGAAGTCACTTCTGTCTTTTTTCCCCACCTCTTCAAGTCCACTTGGTGAATACATGAAATGAAATTCCTCGCTTTCTCTTCATACTTTTTAAATGCAAGATAAGCTTCTTGGCTCTTCATACCTGGACATCTACTTTTTTCAGAAAAGTTACTGGATAATTTCTCTCTCTTTCATAGGCTAGTGCTCTGCACCCTGTGCACTCCCTAAGGCTCATGCATAACTGCAATGGACGATTAGTCCAATTAAGTTTCCAGCAATTTCAATGGCTTATGCAAGAGTAGATGGGGCACAATATGTAATTTCAGCTTTTTTTGGTGAGGGTTTTCAATCCTTCCATGAACCAAATCATTTTATCAGTTTCTCTCTCTCTTTTTTTTTTTTTTTTTTTTTTTAAATTTGTCCCATTAAACTACAGAACTGGAACATATTCATGAATAGTTTCTTTCTGCTTTAACTGAAGGAGTTCCTGACATAACAAAAACTGGTAATTAACTGGCTCGAAGACTTCTACAATAGCCTCTTTAAATAAGTCCTAGTCACAGCCCTTGCAGCACTGACTCCACATTGCCGATACCACTGCAATGCACCCTCTATTAAACAAGGTTTGCTACTCTACCTCAGAATCAATTCTTGGCTTTTTTCTTCACTGATCTCCTGCCTGGAAACACCAAAGTCCTCCTGCATGTCTTTGTGAGGCAAAGGTTAACCAGGCCCTCCACAAAGGGGCTCAATCCCTGGGCTTTGTGCCCTTTCCTGAGACACTCCAGCACCAGAGGGACTTTTGCCACCATCGCAAGGGCTGCGTGGTGGGTGCCCAGCAGCTGGGCACAGCTCAGCCTCTCCTCTGAGCCTGTGTCACAGGCTGCTCTGTGCTTTCAGCCATGCATTTTGGCACACTCTGGCAGCCCCTGCTCCGCACCTACCCAGAGCAGGATGGGCTCTTCTCTGGTGGAATAATCAGGCTTTGATTTTTCAGCTTTCACTCAGCAGTGTGTGATTTGTAATTGCTGCTGCATGTTGGCTCAAAGTGTAGCCAGTTTTGCCTACTCATGGTTATCTCCCCTGGTTATAATACATTCTGCTTCTGATGAAAATATTACACTGATGAGTGTTTCTCTGGCTCCACCATACTTTCATGCTGTCTGCTAACTAGAGCAAGCTTATTGTTGCAGTTCCTAATATTTTGCCTCATTTGTAGATCTAGCAATTTAGTTTGTAAATAGCATGAAAAAAGTATTAATGTGTATCTTCTCTCAGTACTCCAGACAGATTGGTTCACTGTGGAACAATTACATACATATGTGCTAGCCTATATTTCTTGCAAAATCAAATCATGTAAGGATGCCTCTGCCAGAACAAGCCATAAAGCTAGACAAGGCATGGAAAAAAACATCCCCAAATATGTACTGCTTAGGTTACAAAGCTATATGTATATAAAAAATTAAAAGGCAAAATTGAAAAGAGCAAAGGAGACAAAATGTAAACACAAGCTTTTATATGGTCTGTGTAATATAGAGTGAATGCCATTTGACATGCTAGTATCATGAGCTGCCAATGCAATTCAGAAAAAGAAAGGGATATCTCCAAAATTATGGTAATGCTGCTTTCTCATCACATCAAAGCCAGTCACAAGATCTATGTCTGTGGTTGGCAGGTCTAACTGCCTGCTTGGAAACTTAACCAGGAGAAATAATTTCCTAAGTAATTGTATTTAAAGTGTCCAGGAAGAAAATGAATCTTCAGGTCCCCCTTTAGAAATGCAGCCCTTTTAGTGGCAGCTCACAACCATCCCCCCCAATGCAATGAATGTCTCACTGCAGCTGAAAGCCCCCCAAAAGCTGCTGCACCCAGGCCTTCTGCAGGACGTCACTGAGGCAATTTCTAACTCGCCACTAAGTTGATTTTACGCCTTTGAAAAATCTCCTCCTTAACACAAATACTCCATCACTGTCAGCTGAATACATTTAACTTTGGAATTAATGTTATTTTCAAGAGGTCAGACATGTGACAGTAACAACAGTCTTTTGCCAAGCCCTGTATTTCAGGTCTGCATCTGAATTTCCCCAGAGCCTGGTATTGTTTAAATACAAGTAACTGACTCTGGCTCATTGCTAATGCAAAACTTCTGTTCTCTGCACTCCTTCAGAGGTCCACTTGTGGCTTCCCTCCCCACGCAGGCACAGCGAGGCAGATCGTCTGTGCCCTCTCCCACAGTACACACTATTTAGCAGTTCAGAGGCACCTAACAGCCTGAGGCTAAGAATAACAGCAGGCATTTTTCCTGCCATTTCCTCCCCACCCCAGAGACTGCCAGCTGTTTCAGCAGAGGTTTAGATGGTAGCCACATGGTTTGTGAAAACTCTACTGATGGCCACAGTTGCCAGGCTGCATTGGTAGCTGGGACAGGGGCACCTCCAGTGCAGCTGCTGGCCTGCCTGGTGCTCATCGTGATGGAGGGAAAGCCCCTGGGAAGGAGGCAGTGGCTGCCTACACTAATGGCTGGGCTTTCTCAGAGTGAGTCTCCACTCTAAGTATGGTCTATTTTGTATCACGTTGCAATGGTATGAAATACCAGATCAGTGCTCTGTACAGTGTCTTTTGGTGGTGATACAGATCTAGGACACTCTGAATTATATCAGGAAATGCTATTTGTGGAGGCACATGCAGCTGGAAAGTGCCTGGGATCTGGCTTTGGTGAAAACAAGTAACAAGTACACCCCACTGCACCAATCCCTGAACTCCAGTAGCTACCAGTTAGCAGTGGTGGGCTTTGGCACTGGTCTGGTGTGTGTGTGTGCCACAGCCCAGTCCCCATGATAAGCAAAGCTGCAGCTTTCTGCAGCACAGCTTCACAGAAAGCTTGATCTCACCAGATTAACTATTAGCAATCCTAATATTGCATAAACACTGCCTTTAGTGTTCTAAAGTTCTTCCCCATGCAGTATTGCTATAAATACCACCCTGCCTCTGTAAGCTGCTCAGAGGATTTTAGAGGGCACAGACCCCCCTCTCCAGACATACCTCCAGGGAGATGTACATGGCCAATTCCTGGGACTCCTTTTCTCTGTCTCTCAGAACAGGTGGGGTCCAAATCTTCTGTCAGTTAACTTTTTTTCCATCCTGCTTTGTAGTTCTGATAGAGTTTTGGTTCACTTGGCTGGCATGGTGTATTTTCACCACACCCTTGTCTCTTTAGACAAATAACCTCTTTTCTAACCTCTGGCAGAGCTAAACCTAGTGAGTAAGAAGAAACAGTAGTTAAGGCATAATAAATAAAGCCACCCTGGAGAAATACGTACACAGAGCAAGATGAATGGGCATCATCTACCTGGACAGTGTGGCTGCAAAACATGTGAGGAATAAGAAAGACGTGTCAGATGCACTAGGACACCTGACAAACAGGGAATGACGTTTCTTGAAACCACAGTGTTTTATCTCTGCTTGTTTGAACCAAACACTTGTAAGAGTTGTGTTCCTTCCCATAGTCAAAACAATAAAAGCCAGGCACCATTTCATTAATTTCCAAACCAGCATCAGATAAGCAGAATTACATTTAAAAAAGTAAACACCCTGCCACAGAATTGGAGGATATGTAAGCGTTTGGGTTTTTTTTTTTTTTCCTGTGTCTATGAAAGGAGGAGGTTTTTAGCATTATGAATAGATTTCATTTTGTAAGTTGTGCTACAAAGCACTGATAAGGCAACGGGAAAACAGCACAGATTGAGGTAGAGCAGGAAGAAATACCACCCATATTAGGAGACAGCCACTTACTTAGGGGCTTCCATTTGAATAAAGATGCCATTGTTCAACCAAAAGAATGCACATATTCACAGGCCCAGCACAGAATAGCTCAGTGTATCTAGAACTCCAGAAGTGTCCAAATTACAGCCCCAGGGCCAAAACTGCCCTTGAGTCTTTCTGAAGAATGACCCTCTGCTTAATTAATCAGCACTTTAACTGTGAGTGATCCCAGGACACACTTTTCTCAGGCCTTTTTCTTAGCTCTGCTTGTTTAGAACAAACCTTTAAATGTTCTCTGGCTGATTTTTGACCATTTTTCCCCCTTTCAAGATTATTATTTCCTGTTCTACTGTGAAAGCTCATTAGAAACGAAGACCAGCATCTAGATGATCTCAGTTCAGTTTACTTGGATAGCGAGTGATTGACTCGGTATGGAGAGACACTGGCACCCTTTCAAAGCCTACCAAAAAAAGATTAAGTCTACAGGCTCCCAGAATATTGCTACTGCAATTTTCTTTCCATATACTAAGGAAGAATTATGGCAGGGTTGATGAGTTTGTACATGCCATTCTGTTAGTCATATTTGATCCTATCACTGTAACTCCAGCTGTTGTGCATAGAATCCTTACCAAGATCTCTTTCCCGTTTACTCTGCATGAGACAAGTTAGAATTTACAGCACTGAGATCTTCTCATTGTCACAGTCCAGGTTGTCTGTCTTCTCATACAGCTTTTTTTTTTTTTTTTTCTGTTTCAAACAGTGCTGAAATTCAATAGCAACTAGAAATACATGAGGACAATTAGAAACACAGTGCAAAATTTCTCTCCAAATTGTACTCAACTTGTCTATGAGGTTTTATGATAAAATTAATCCTATTCTAAGTGAAGTTAAACAGGGAAAATCAAAGATTTTGCTTAAAATGAAAACAGAGGCATATATATTTTTTCCTAAGAGTAATCTTTCCAGTGAAAAGCAAGTGAAATTTTATCATCTTTACAAACTTGTAACAAAACAGACTAAAAAATGTCAAGGATTTTAAAAAGTCAACATGAATGTTTTGAAAAGCTATAATGATAATATATAATAACATCTGCAGCTAGGGAAGCTGGAGACACACTGTTTGATAGGCCCTATCTTATGATATCCAATATTAAGCTAAGTAAAATGATATGACCGGATGGCCTAACCAAATTTAGTAGTTTGGTGAATTGCCACTCTACTAAATTTAGTCATCCCATAATGGGCATTAGAGATCTACAGTCCAAATGATAAAATCTGTCTTGCTTTTTTAGGCTCCCAGCGAATGCACAATATACTTTGTGGCACTATTAGGAAATAAGCAAATCTTCAAGGGAAACCAGGAGGAGGAGGGAACCAGGACCTAAAGGAACACAGAAGGAACTGGGATGTGCAAAGCTGCACCCACATGCTCAACTCTACCCTGGCAGCAGGGTGACCTGAAAGGAGGAGAGAAGGAGGAGTGCTCTCTAGGTGCACTAATCCTCCCCACTGTAAAGCTGCCACTCCAAACATAACTGTGTTGCAGCTATGGGAAGAGGAATGGTTTCAAGTGGGAGCTGGGCTCTCTGAGCCTTGCTGGTCTTAGAAAACATATGCTGGCTGCATTTTCATACCATTCCTTGTATATTTTCCATTCTGGGCCTTGTAATCCTGATGGTAAACAGGGCAGTATTTTTCAATGTACATTTCCTTGCATCTGTGAGCCAGCTTTACAGCTATGAAAACTGCTAAGTCACTTTTCTCCTCAAAACTATATTGGAGGTGTTACTTACACAGTTCCTGCTGTTTAAGGGTATTTCTGCTTCTCAGTCCATGTGTACTGTGACCTCTCAGCTGGTGTGAAACCATGCAGGACAATTTATTTTTTTTTAATGTGAACTCTAATAGGGTTAGAAGCTTTTAAAAAATCTGCTATTAATGAGTAGAGAATAGTAATAAGCGGACATGATTAGGAAGCACCATAATATTATTTGTGTGACCTTAAAAATTGCTGCTTCACTCTGTCCTCATATAAAAAGCTACTGGACACCCATGTAAACTGAGCAATACTTCTTGACCATAGGCAGAAAATGGTGCCCTTGTTAATGGTGCCCAGTACAGCAATGGAGACACAGCCCTGATAGTCAGTTCTCCAGATCTAGCTTTATATCATAAAAATCTTATAGCTTTTTATCTAGCTTGAATACCACAAACTATAAGTTAGCTCTTAAGCCCTCCTTACAACAGGCAAGTCTGAACCTGTCAGAAGTTCTGTATGAATTATTCTCTGCAAGAAACAATTTTATTGATCATAGTTGGGTCTACATGTTCAACAGAGACTCAGAATAGGGTTTTTAAAAAATAAAGTAGCTGTAAATAATCAGCATAGAAACCCCCATTTCCTTAATCTTTTTTTTTTTAAAAAAAAAAAAAAAAAAAAAAAAAAAAAGTCCCTGGAAAAACTTTTTTTCTTTTTGGAGGGGGGTAGGGGGACTCTTAAAAAATAAGCCAAATTT
>JAOEGS010023238.1:0-20595 GCA_025447755.1 Corythornis vintsioides
CTGCCTGTTGGCACTGAGGGGCTGCCTGTTGGCACTGCAGGGCTGCCCGTTGGCACCATGGGGCTACCCGTTGGCACTATGGTGCTACCTGTTGGCACTGAGGGGCTTCCCGTTGGCAGTGCGGAGATGCCCATTGGCACTGCGGGCTCAGCATGCTCCTGGACTGGCACACGAGGGTCCTGCTGGGCCGCGTGGCCATGGGGTGCCTCTCCCCTCTCGTGTGCACACACACACACCTCCCCACCCTCCTGCCTGCTCGCAGCCTTCAGGAGTTCCACTCTGCAGTGAGTAACTAACAAGAGCAGGGTTTTGATGCTGCGTGGCAAAGAAGCAGCTTTGAGGGCTGCCTGTGATCCCTCAGAGCTCTGCCTCTGCTGAACATCACTGCTAGAGAGGAAAATAATGGCCTATGAAATTCGAGGTGCAGAGTGGAGCCTGTCAGGGAAAATGATGAGCCCACTTGGGCTTTTCCCTTTTGTGCTTAAATTTACACAGGGCGTCTTGGGCTCCGTTATTTACAGCATGTGTCCTGCCTAATTCCCCTGACAGGTCCCTGGGCAGTGGCAGGGACATGCCAGCCTGGGAGTGGCCTGAGAGATGGCCCAAACACAAAGCCATGACCAGTTCCAGATCCGTGTCCCCTCCATCCCTGCCTCTCCCCATTCCACTGCAACACCTGCAACGCACACTGTGGGAACAAAAAAGCAGAGCTACCCTGTCAGTGCCAGTCCCCTCCCCAGGCTGTCAGCTGTTGGATGGCAGTGGGGCTGCTGCCTCTGTCACCCTCAGAGTGTCTCATCCTCGGCCACCCCAGCACCCAGCTGTGCCCTGCACACTGCTGCCCCAGCTCATGCCATTTTGGCACAGCTGGACAGGCCACCAGCTCCCCTGTGCCTCCAGAGCTACCTGGGAAAGGGAGAAGATGGTGCTTTCCTGCCTCAGGTGCCAGCAGAAGTGCCCATGGCACAGTGCTGCCCTGCCCCTGGGTGAGAACCCTTCCCAGGAACAGGAGCCTCCTCCTCCCTTTCCCCGCTCTGGGCAGGGGATAACAGACACTCATCTCAGCTCCACTTGATCTGCTGAATCTGCCTTCACTGATCATCTACGTGCTGTCACCAACGGGTGTGGGCAAAGAGGGCAATGCCAGGGCTGGGAGTCTGGCTCAAAGCAGGGGGTGCCTCAAGCACCTGTCAGACAAGACCCTGAGTGGCGATGCATGAATTTGGGATCTCTACAGTGTTCAGAGGACTGAAAGAAGCTTTACAGAAATATCTTGCCAGGGGGAACCCAGCAAGCTCCAAGCAGGAACCTGGGATGCCCCAGCCTGCAGTGTGCACCTTCCCAGGCTCGGCCCCTTGGTTCTGCAAACCTGGTGTCTGAGCTGACTGGCTCAGCATCCTCCCTCAGAGCCTTCCCAGGTCTAGTGCCTCTGGCCAAGTCTCAGCACCTGGGCAGCACTGGCTCTCACACTGTGCATTCCTGGCTCCTCGGGGCCAGGGAGCAGGGGTTCTGCATCTATGAGAGACAGCAGGACACTCGAGGTCTTGGTGTTCTGGGCGCAGAACCAAAGCCTCTGACCTCTGCCCATCTGCCAGCTGCTGAGATCACCTTTGTAGGGACCTCGGCTCCAACACTGAGTATGATTTTCTAACAATCTGAGATCAGTCAGAGAGGAACATCTGCACCTTGTTAGGAGACAATGCTAAACACTTCTCAGTTAGCCAGAGCAAAGCAGGTTCCCCAGGAAGATGGATCTGAGGTGAAATGACACAGCAGACTCAGCAGGACATGGGGCTCAATGCACAGCTCTGCTCGGAGCTGGGAGGGAGAGCCACAGAGCTGCACTTCCACTCAACAACTAGAAAATCTCTGGAAGATGTGATGCTGGGCTCCCAGCCCTGCAGGTGGAGAATTTACTTAATTTAAATCAGCAGTTAAAATGAGATTTATTGGAGGAAATTGTATCTAACATCGAAGTGAGTGAACTAAATGCTTAAAGGTCGCTTCTTTAAGTAAGTTCAAATGGAATACGTATTACAGAACTCCAGAGGAGCATTTTTACTTTAGAATAGCACCATTTGTTGCCTTTCAGATTTGGGAACAAATTTAGTGCTCCTAAACAGGGACATAATAGCACTAGACCAAAGTACCTACAGTGCAGCCAGGTGCCTGGTCACCTTGTCCTCTCCTGCCACCTCTTCCCCCTGCCTGCCACCCTGCCAGCCCTGTGGGCACCATCCCTCATGCCCCGATGGCTCTGGGAGGCCAGGTGGTCAGGCTGCAGAGAGCTGCTCTCTGGGTTACTGTGGACACAATGTCACACAAGCACCACTGGAGAGCTGGATCCATGGGCCAACCCCAGAGGAGGGGCACAGATCACCTGGGCAGAGGGTACCCCAGCACCCATCTCCCTGGCAGGGAGGGGTGTCCCCTCCTGTGCTTGTCCCCCACTGTGCCTGGTGCCCAGCCAGCTCATTGTACTCAACCTCACTTATTGTACTGCCAGGGAACACAGGGGCTGTATGACTGTGAAATAAACCCATATTCTTCTGTTTTCTCCTCCTTTCCCCATAAAACTGCTTAAAAAAATTAATTTCCCTTATCTCTCTAAAATGTGTATTTCATCCTGGTGCAATACCATAACTCTTCTGCAGGGAAATCCCATGAGAGCACTGGGTGCAAGCTCTTACCCTCCTATCAGAGCAGGGCAGCCCCTGACCTGCAGCATGACACCAAGACCTGCTGCCTCTCTGGTGCTGCCTTCACCTGCCAGCAGGACGCAGGGCACCTCCCTCTGCCCAAGGACCATGGAGGGTTTCAGCTGGTGGCACTATGGGGTGATGTGCCAGAGCTGTCTGGGACACCTGGCCAGGGAATGGGGACACCAGCCACTGGTGGCAGCTCCTGAAGGCAGGTGGGCATCAGGGTGCTGGGACCCTCATTCCCACGCTGCACCAAAACCTAAGAGGCTGTAAAAGCCACCCCAAGTGGTCTGCAAACTGGGACAGTGGCACAGCTCCGGGATGAGGAAAGTTCCCCTTCCTCAGTTTGCTGCCTTCTTTGCAGGTAATGCAGGCTTATTTCTCCATCTCTCATCCAGCTGTTGCTCTAAGCTCCCCGGGCCAACCCCCTGTGCTAAAGCAAGGGATGCTCAGGAGCCTGGCCACTGCCACCAGCCTCACCATCTGGAATCCCATAGGCTGTGTGGGAGCAAAGAGCTGCCTGCAGCACACGTGCCACTCAGCACAGCAGTGTGCAGGCAGCCAGGGCAGCAGCGTCCCCACCGCGTTAGACCGGCAGAGATATGGCGAGAAAGGCAATGCCAGTGCAGGGCAAACGCTGCAGCACAGAGCAGCTCCCGCCTCAGTGGGCACGGCTGCTGCAGAGCAAACCTCACGCATGGAGCCAGGAGGCAGAGCGTGGGTGATGCCACCAGCCAGGGGTGCTGCTGCATACGCCGCTGGCACGCTGCAAACAGCCGGGCTCTGAGGACTGCCACGGGAAATCATCGATTCTGCTGCCCTGGGAATCTGCACCACCAGGCTGACAGCCCCAGCTCTCTGCCGGGGGCCTCGCTCATCCCGCCTGTCACCGCAGAGTCCCACCTGAAATCTCTGGGAAACAGAAGCATTCCCAGGAAAAGACCCAAACCCCAGAACCATACAGCAATTAAAAGTCATGTTTGTAACGAAGTCATTAGTGCTGATTCTCACACTCTGTACGTAGCAGCAGCACGTAATCATCATTCCCGATTAAATTACGCTCCTCCAAGGTGCATTAACCACTTTTATCCACCCGATTAATTGGCCCCATCTCTGCTGCATGGAGCAGCCACAGCAGTGTGGGGGAATTCAGTCAGAGTGGCTGTGGCTCTGATGCAGGAACACGCTGCTATCCAACACGCTCGCTCACGTGCGCGCACTGCAAGCTCCCTGCGATCTACCTGCGACAGCAGGCCAGCACACACCTGCCCTCAGAATCCACTGCTGTGGGCTTGCACGTTCTGCAGCATCAGCATCTCCAGAAGACATGCCCTTCCAGTCCACTGCTATCATCCCATTTTCCTGCCTTCCTGGTCCTGCTCCAGCTTAGCTCCCAGCCCCTTCCATGGGGGAAAGCGATGCCCAGCTCTCAGGCTGTAGCCAGTGAACTGGATCCCTTCTCCACCCTCAGCACTGCAGCAGCCTTGGGCACCACTCTCCCCTGGCCTGCTCATGACTGCTGTGTGGTGGGCAGCCTCCCCAGCTGCCCAGCCTCCACACCAGCACGCTCTGATCCTGCCACCCTCCCTCCTCGGACACAGAGCCAGGCAGTTCTGCTGAAGGCAACAGCTTCGGTGAAGGAAATTGCACAGGGCCCAATTTGTGCAGGAAGAGCTGACCTGCTGCCATGACCTGGGGCTGAGATTGTATTTACTTGAGAGGGATGAATGTTTCCATGCAAATTCTTCAGGCACTCAATTCTTCAGCCTCCTCTCAGGAGGCAGTGGAGGTTCCTCCCATGCAGGAGAGGAGACCTCATTGCAGAACAGCAGCACGTATTTCAGACACAGGCAGTGGGATGTCTAGGTGTGCGAAGGCAGGCAGTGTGTCTGCAGATGGCACACAGGCACGGTGGCAGCTGCACGTGGGATGGAGCCCCAAGGTGCCTTCCCAACAAGACGTAAAGAGAAAAAACCAGTTACCTGCTGCCCCTGGGGCTTTGCACACAGGGTGAGCTGGTTCACTGTGACTGCAGCTGCTCAACTACCCAGACACCTCCTGGGGGTTACAGTAATTCCCTTGTGACAGGAGGCAGTGCATGCACGTGAAGGCAAGGCAACAGGTGAGCAGCACCCACAGCCTCCAAGGAGTTAGGAAGTGGTAAATTGGGTGGGGACCAGAACCTCAGCAAGGTCCCCAGCCCAACAATGCACTGAAATCAGCATTTTTTTGGAGGAAATGCAAGAGACAGCCCCTCTCTGGGAGTCCCTGAGGTCTTCTCCGGGATCCTGCCTGAGAAGCAGGACGTGCACCAAAGGGGGGGTGTAGAGATGGCAGAGGCACAGGTGTGTTTGTGTTTCCACACGCCCGTGCCCATGTTGTAGGGAGGGCACAGAAGATACAGCCTCAGGAGCACACAGTGATCAAAATGTTATAAATCTGCACCTCTTAAAGAGTGAGGTAATTTGCTAGTCCATTATAGGAGTTTTAAGACACAAGGAGCAGGCTGTGAGAAATGGTGCCTTCTGCACGGCTGCTGACCTCCGCAGCCGAGGTGCTCTCCAAACTGCTCCATTATGTCAGACTACCCTGAGCAATTAGCCATCCCTCAGAGTTCCTCAGCGTGTCACCGTGCCCCGGAGGACACCAGGCTCTCCTCACAGCTCCCTGTCTGAGACCTGTGCTGCAGACAGGCCACTCGCCCCGTGTCGGCCACTGGCAGGGTGACCCCAGCAGGGAAAACCTCAGTGGCTCTCTGCAGCCACCTCTCCTTCTGAGACATCACTGTCAGCTGAGACAGACACAATTTTCCTCCAGCAGTTTCATCCCAAGAATTCCTCAGACTTGGAAACCATCGTGTCCTGTGAGCACTGATGTTGTAGTGACAGCCAAGCAGTGTCTGTGTGGGTGTCAGCAGAAAGGCAGCTGCTCTGGAAGAGAAGAGCTGGTGCTTCCCACTGGGACCTGTTCCCCTGAGGTTGGAGTGGGGATCTCTGTGCTCCCCATCTGGCTGCCCATCCAGGTCTCCTGTCTCAGGACAGTCCTCCAGTGCAGCCCTGTCGCAGTATTCTTATCTCTGAAATTCCCAAACTCTACCTTTCCAGAAGCAAAACAAAGTCTTTCTGCATAGTCTAGAGTTAGATTTTGTCCAAGTAAATTATAGTCTATGATACAGATCTTCTTTAGTCTCCTTCTCTTAAAGGATTCTTGGAACTCCTGCATGTCTTGAAGACAGGGATCTAAACCTTCCCTCTGTTGCCTGATAACAAAGACATAAATATCAGAGGTCCCCTTTCTCAAGTCCAAGGCAAATTCCCTTCAAGGGAGCTTCTTAAGGCCAGGGAAGATGCACAGAGGCTCTGCAGTACTACCTTCAGCATCACAGACAACAGATGGGGGTGAGCCATGGTGAAGCCAGCTACAGTGCAGCCCCCAGCTCCCAGGATCTCTGAGAATGACCCCCCTGCAGAGCGTGCAGCCTCCTAGGGAAGGTCATAGCCTTGGGATGCCTCCAGTCACCAGAAGCCTCTGACTGCAACAGTCCCTAAACACAGCAGTGGAAAAAGGGAAATAAAATTCTCCTGTCTCCCAGGACAGCCTTTCACCTCTGCTGCACCTGCTCCTGGGGACCTCCAGGCTTTGCCCCTAGTCCCTGCTCAGGAGACTGATGGTCCATATCCTGGCTGGCACCTTGGCCCAGGAGCTGGGGAGTGGTCCCTGACCTTGGATCCCCTGAATGGTCACAAGCAGCCTTTGCACGCCTCAGACACCACCTGGGGTGTGCCATGAAAGGCTGTTTCCCACACCCAAGCCTGCAGGCCAGTCCCTCCTGGTGCCAAGGTGCAGCCAGCAAGGCTGGTTTTCAGCCCAGGACTGCCTGGTGGATGGAGGGAGGAGGAGCCCCGGGTCTCTGCAGCTCACACCACGAGATTGATGTCTGTTCTGCTGGTTTTGTGCAAGGCAAAGGGATATTTCTCCTAACTCGTGTTTAATTTCTGCACATAAATCCCTCTGAACCTAAATTTCCCATTTATTTTACAGGCTTAGATATTTCCTCATGAGTGAAATCCATGTCCTGGCACACACATAAAAGCAAATGCAGAGGAATGTGTCCTGGCAATATACGCATCATCCCTGGAGATAAATCTTTTCTAGCTGGGGAGAAAACCCTCAAGGCTCGCACACACACCAGCTATTAATTTCTCTCAAAATATCTACATTTCAGGACAAAAATAAACATGTAAACACAGGCAGTGTTGCTCTCAGGCTTTCTGCTCAGGAGGCGAGGTGACAATTGGCAGTTTGTAGGAAACTTGCACACAACTTTACTTACAAACAGCTTATTAAAACCACATCAGCCGCCCCACACCTGGGAATAGTCAGCACCCTGGAGACTGCCAGCATCACACACACAACCACACGTGCTGCTGCTGTTCTGCTCTAGAAAAACACAGCAGAACAGCAAGCAGCAGGTGGGGGCTGGCACAGCCTGGTAGAGGGGTGCCCCTGCCCCACACTCTCCTCCTGGGGACGGACGCAGTGCTGCAGCCATGGGGACCAGCGTGGGAGAGCCAGGGGCAGGGCAGCACACCCACATTTCTCACAGGAAACACTATCAGGGAGCTTTGTGGGATCGTGAATATGAATTGCTTTGACCTCACTTAGTCTGATATAGTGGAGTATTAAATCTCTATTTTTCAAGCATTAAGCCTGTGTAATAGAAGGATGCTGCGAGCAATTTGCAGTAAGATGAAGGGATATTACTGTCCTGGGAGACAGACAATCCAACCACATCCACAAATTGATAACAGAGATAGTGGCTTAGGTTCATGCTAGCTATTAATTAAGGGCATGTTTTATGTGGAAGACAATACCAGCTTACACAGGCAGGTACTTGTTGGCCCTCTCTTCCCCGCGGTGAGCAGCGCTCCCGGAGCTGGAGTGCAGCCAGGTGGGTTAGCACACCTTGCTGAACCATGGTTCACACGCTCACATTTGAATCTCTGACAGGAAAAATTAATTTCTCAAGCCTTTACCACGGCAGCTCCAGAGCTGCTGCTCCAGAGCAGGCCACAGGGAGCAGTGAGCAGCCCTCCTGCCAGGGACAGGCTTGTCCAGAGCAGAGAGCTGGAGACTCTGCTGGGAGCTCCTGTCTCTGGCTGCTAATGAGCAGCTAACCATGTCCCGAGCTCTGCTTTTGCCCTCAGAACTTGCTGCCTCATTATCCGGCTGATCCTCAGGTAAAGAAATCCAAAACGAGTTTCATTCCTTCTTGCTTCTCCTTCTCTCATCTCAGCTGCTGGCTGCATCCCACTCAGACAAGGGACATGATCCCTCTCCCACTTGATGTGCTCAGCAGACCTTCACTTCCCATCTCCTGCTGTGGGACTCTCTCAAGCATCTCACATCCATTAATCTACCTGAGCTGATTACAAGGCCACTAACTTGTCTTCTAATTACCATCAAACTCTTACCCTTTCATGATGTTTTTCTCCCTGCCCTGGAATTGAGCAGCAAGCCTGCAAGACGCCCCGCGAGCTGACCCCTGTGCTGGTGACAGACCCACTGCTGCTCCTGCTTCACTCAAGAAACCTCTCCCAGCTCAGACCCTGGCTCTCTGAGCCGGGCCATGCCCACGAGCTCACCTCGGGAACCTGCAGCACATCCCATGGTGAAACAGCACAGAGGGGAGAGCTGAGAGCAGGGGATGTGACAGCTCCCCAGAGCAACTGGTACCCCAGGGCCTGTCGGGCTGCTGGAGCCAAGGCACTCACCAAACCTGGAGCACCATCAATCCCCTGGTGACAGAGGACAATGTCTTCCCTGCTGGATGTTGCCCTAAAGGTTGTGTAGAGCCAAGTACTGCAGGTCAGCTGTGAAGTTCATATATAATGCTGGAGGAAATGGCACAAAAGTCCTGTGTGAAGAATAAATTAAAGCATCTCTTCTTATGGACAGGCAGCTACGGAGAAGAACTAAGGCAGATAAATCAATGGGATAGGCTGGGGAGACAGAAAAGACTTAGTTTTTTCAGATGGGATTAGAGAACAGCTGGAGAATTGATGAGGTGGTGAGGACAGATCACCCCGGAGGGCTGGCTCCTGTGCTGGGGCCATGTGCAGCTCACACACCCTTCTGGGAAGCTGTGTTCCAAGATGCAGGAACTGTGAGCCCTTACAAACAAAGACAGTCCCCTCTAGGCTCTTCTGATAACGTGTCCTCTGGCCACTGGTTTCTCTGTCAGCAGCAAAGTCATTTCCCATCAAAGCAAAGCCCCTGCTAATTGCCTGGGAACTGAACAACGCCGGGCGTGGGTTGTGGGCCTTGCTGCACGCAGAGCTGAAGGACAGAGGGTCCAGGGCCCAGGGCAGTGCCAAAGCTGTGGGCAGCACAGGTCTGCTGAGAGCTGGAGAAGCCACTGGGGGTGAGGACTGCACTGTATGTCAGAGCACAGCTGAGTGACGTGGGGACTGAAAGACAGTCAGACATAGCTAAACAGGCTGGGGTTTGTCACGTACCCAGACAACACGACCCTCGCTGAACAGAGGTGAGGACAGCGAGGAGGGAGCTGGGTGGGGGTGCTGAAGAAGGGTCATCTGGTCAAGAAACAGGGAAATTCACAAAGCAAAGGGAAAGGACAGGCTGGAAGCCAGGCCCTGAGAACGAACGGCGCATCCTTGGGTGTGCACATCTGCAGTCCACATCTGGCTGCAGGCTCCCCCCGTGGGCAGTGTCTCCATGACAGGCCTGATACCCACGTGCTCATGGAGCCAGAACTCCTCCTGGGATGGCAGCAGCCACCAGCCTGGCGGGTCTGGGAGCCCCAGAACTCTCCACCCCTCAGCACAACCCGTGCTCCGGAGCCGGTGCCCGTGCCGTGGGCACAGCGTCCCCACTGCCCGCTGCAGCTCAGCTCTGTGTCTGATCTCGGGTGAGGAATTTCTCTTTATACCAAACTGTCTATTCAAGTCATAAAAATAGGCTTTTTTTCCTTCTGTAAGTGCAACACTTTTCATATTTTTACTTCCAGCTGTCTAGATAGTATTTCACTTTTTTCATTTCTAGTGCTCGCTCTCAGTTATTTAATGTGAATTTCTAGGGCATGGTGCCCTTAGCAGACATCAGAGCAATATAACACAAGAAATCAGATATATTCTGTTCCAGGAGAAGGCAGGAACAAAAAGACAAACTAGGCTCTTAATACATATGGTGCTTTTGATTCATGGAATATAGAAAATTGTATTTGATTATATCTGTAATGGATCCTCATAACTTTAGATTAGGGTTATGCTGATGGCCCAACTAATGGACAGTTTATTGCAGGAACAGATTTCATCCTATCAGTTTTTTTTCCTGGTATCAATTACTTTGAATGTTTAAATGTCTCATTTCTCAAAATGTTTATTGCTCTATTTTCTTTCTAAAAAAAAAAAACCAACTCAACAACCCCCCCACACACAATGCCCCTGGTATTCCCCTGCTATGTTGCAAGGAACTACATTTGTGTGCTCCTGGAACCCGGAAGCTCCTGTCACCTACCAGCTGCACAGGTCAGAAGATCCACATTTGTGGCTGACATCACCACAGCACAAAAAGCCATAAGGTAACAGAGCCAAAATTCTCTTAACAGACATGTGGATGCTATTGGAAAAAAAAAAGAAAAAGATAAAATTAAAAGGCTTATTAAATTAACCTCTCTAAAAAGGAAAAGGAACATGTGGGATTTCTGCTTGTGAGACAAACAGCAAATACGGTGATAAAAGAGATTGGAAGCAAAGACAGTTTGTTGGAGAGCATCTAATTTTCAGTCAACTTCTATTACTAAAGCCCTAAAGAATTGAATCATTAAATTATTACTCTCTGAAGCAGTGCAGAAGGACCCTGAAGGGAATGCCTGTATGCTAGTAAAGAGTTTAGGAGCCTGTGGAGGCACCAGAGATGCTACCTATGGATCTGAGGGCAGGGGCAAAGAGGCTGCTGGGTTTATTTGTTTATTTATTTTTGCACGGGTGTAACCATGCCTGAAATTCTCTCTAGGAAAAAGACAAAACCAAACAAAGAAAAGAACCAAACCAACACATAACCAAACAACAAAGAAATTCCCTTGCAGGGAAAAACTGCACCTTCATCAGACTTGCTTTAAACACTGGCCAAGCTGCTTGTGGCTTCAGGATGATCTCTGAACAGATGGACTGTGGGGAACTGTGTTCTGCCCCCCCTGGATTGGCACCTGCCAGTCAAGGAGTGTCATGATGCCAGTGTCTCTGGAGAGCTGGGATCCCAGTCAGAAGATGCTGAGGGCACTTCTCAGGGCTGTGGGGTGATGGGGGCCAGAGGCAGCGCTGGATGCCCTGGGTGCCCATCTCCAAGGCTCCCTGTCAATGAGGAGTTCTTAAATATTTTAACTTCAGCTAACTCCAGCTTGTCCAGTGTGCCCAGGGGAGAGGGCACAGGGCTCTGCAGCTAAACTCCAGCATGCCCAGGGCAGAGGGCACAGGGCTCTGCAAATACAACTGAGCCCGAAGCTCTGTCTGTGGGAGACCCTGTCACCCCTCCTGTCCCAGAGCCTGCAGCCCTGCCCCGTGTCACAGGCCCAGGACGAGGGCCCGGAACACAGAGGCCTCCCTAAGCATGGCAAGGAAGCCAAGCCTGGCACTGGGAGTCAAGCCTGGTACTGGGAGCCAAGCCTGGCACTGGGAGTCAAGCCTGGTACTGGGAGCCAAGCCTGACACTGGGAGTCAAGCCTGGCACTGGGAGTCAAGCCTGGCACCGGGAGCATGGATGGGAAGCCCCCAGGGCCCAGGAGCCACCTCACCCTGAGCTCAGGCTCCTGTTATTGCTACTCCAAGAAGAGAGCTGCATCCACTTATTTTTTTCATTAAAATGCAAATTAATTTAATAAAAAGTGGAATTGTAAATTAATGAAGCACTTAAAAATTCTACACAATACAAGGCTAATACTTACTCTGTAGAATCTCCTCCAGTTAATATCACCACTAACTCTCCCAGGTGGCACCAGTCTGGCAGCTGCACTGCTCTGCATCAGTGGCTAGTGATGGGATCAGGGCTCAGGGCACCAGCACGTTGCCTTTTTGCCAGTCACTGGGCAGGGGGGCAGTCTGGTGGCCCCCTCATGATGCAGTCAGGAGCAGGGACATTCCCCTTCCCCTTAAAACAGCCACGGGTCCCTGAGATTCCCTGCAGCCCAGCACCCAGAGTAGCTCTGGCTCTGCAGCCCTGCCCATCTCCAGCAGCGAGCTGCCCTCGCACGACGCTGTGCTGCGGTCACAGCACTGCTGCTCCCGTGGAGCCTTTGGGAGCCTTTGACACTGGGGATCCCTTAGATTTATCATTTTCCCTTCTGCTCTAAGTGCCAGATTCCAGTGTTGCCACCAGAGCCAGTGGGTAAGCAGTGGGGTCTTCAGTGACGGGCTGGCAGGAGCCCCTGCTCGCTGCTGTGCTTGTGGGCAGCTGGGCCCTGTGCACACCCTCTTGCAGTGTGCACACCCTCCTGCAGCTGTGCACACCATCCTGCAGCTGTGTACACCCTCCTGCAGCTGGTCACACCCTCCTGAAGCTGTGCAGACCCTCCTGTAGCTGTACAGACCCTCCTGCAGCTGTGCAGACCCTCCTGAAGCTGTGCAGACCCTCCTGTAGCTGTACAGACCCTCCTGTAGCTGTACAGACCCTCCTGCAGCTGTGTACACCCTCCTGCAGCTGTGCAGACCCTCCTGAAGCTGTGCAGACCCTCCTGTAGCTGTACAGACCCTCCTGCAGCTGTGTACATCCTCCTGCAGCTGTGCGGACCCTCCTGCAGCTGTACAGACTCTCCTGAAGCTGTGCACACCCTACTGCAGCTGTGCACACCCTTCTGCAGCTGTGCACATCCTCCTGCAGCTGTGCAGACCCTCCTGCAAGCCAGGGGACTCAGAGCAGCCCTCCAGATGCAGCAGGGTGGGAGCAGACACACAGCAGAATAAGCCTGGCTGGCGGGGTGTCAAATATTGCTCAGGTATTAGCTTCAGGGCAAGTGTGGCTCAAGACAACAATGATCTTGAACGCAGGGGTGCAAGGCTTGTTCTCTGCACCTTCCCTTTCTAACTCGTGCTTCTGTGAGAGCACTGGAGAAAATACAACCTCAGAAGATTCATCCTCAAAATAAAGTACAACCAGAGAAGCACACTGAGAAAGTGCTGGGCAAAATGAGTAAGGTATTTCCAACAGCATCAATCCCTCCTGACTCGCAGTCCACCTCTGAGCTCATCACCTTCTGCTTTTTTTTTATAGCAAACTGAGAGAAAAGGCAATTCTGAGAATAATTCAACTCATCCTGAAGTAGGTCAGGTAACCCACGCCAAAAAATTTCCTATGCCTCTGTGGCAGGGATGAAGAGAGTTCAGGCAGACAGCTTTCACAGAGACGTGCCATTGGTACGTGCCCAACACCAGCCATCCCCTCACCCACCAGAGGGACCCTGATGGGACCCTCTTCACTTACCCTGGCCCTCCCAGCGAGGAGCTGGTGGCACAGGGACCCCCGCGGCCGCACATGGGGCTCACAGCCACAGGTGGCACCCGTGGCCATGGCACATGGAGCCTCCCCGGCACTCAGAGGGGCTGTGTCCGCCACGCTGGTGTTAATGACCCGCCACACTCATTTATTGCCATCACACACCGCTGCCAGGAACCTTATCCCTTAAGTAAAGCTCACCCACCCTGTTATTGTCATGTCAGCTCTGAACCTCTCCGATAAGCCCTACAGACAATTTCTAATTACACAGAAGTGGCTCTTGTGCACTGCACCGAGGGGCCATCAGGAGAGGATTTTGGTCTTTCACAGAGCAGAGTGTGACAGGTCTTTTTGCTGTTATTTCATCTTGACAGGTCCTCGCCACCCAGCCCCTCCTGCACCCCCCTCCCGCTTTGTTGTCTGATCCCAGGTGAAGAGAGCACGTAATGGGCAGTAATTGTGGGCGATTACTGTTTACTTGTTAACTCTGCTTGGCAGGGCAGCCGCGATGAATGCGGGGACTGGAATATTCCCTTCATCCCCTGTAGCACTGAGAGCGAACTGGTGCTTAATTCAAAGGCTGAAATCTATAAAAAAAAGAAGACGAAACCCATCATTAAATTTCTCTTAGTGGCTATGTGCATAATTCATCCAAACACCATCAAATATAAATGGCCTCGTGTCAGGATGAGCAGCAGAGGCACTGCACACCCAGCCTGCTGCAGGAGACAGGAGCTGCGAGAGCTCCTCTCACCACACTAATGAGACCAGGCTCCCCAGGGCTCCGGAGCATCCCTGCTCCCTGCCCTTCTGCCCGGGCACTGCCAGCTGCCCTGCGGGTGTGCAGAGCGGGCAGGGTCCTGCCCACAGAGCCCAGACCCACCAGCAGCTCCCACTGGTGCCACATCTGCAGCCTCTGTGCCCCCTGTGCAGATCGGATATGGACATTATTCCTGCTCCCTGCTAGTGCCTGGGCTCTGACCAGGGGCTGGGCAACCTCCTCTCCTCCAGCAGCAGTGACCTGCCAGTAACAGCCCTTGCTCCACACAAGCAGATGTTAATCTACAGCAGTTTAGCAAAGCCTCACAACAAGCTTTCTAGAAAAGTTTTCTTCCAATTATTTGAAAAACACCAACTTATTTAATAAATCACAGCGAGTTGTTTTGCAAAAGTATCCTTTGAACCATTAGATATTATTGTGAATGCCAATTTTTCTTCCCACCTTATGGCAGGATAAAGATACCCCACTCAATTTTCATCAAAAGCACATGAAAGCAATCAAGGCTCCTGTAGTTTCTATGGAAATAAGGGATGCAAATTGGGATTGCGTGGTGCCTTTTTTCTTGAATTTATCCATAAAAATGCAAATACTCTTCAACAGATACTGAAATATTTGCCTTGTTCTAAGGGAAGCACAATATATAGAGGAAGCTCTTTTGTCCACTGGCTCTCCTGGCAAAGAGATTTGAGAGCCCATGGAGCACCAGCCCATCTAAGCTGAAGAAGCCCTGTCGGGCAGAGCACTGACCAGGGGCAGAGCCCCAGAGGCTGCAGCAGCTCCACGCAGGGCCCTCGGCCACCACTCTCAGCAAACAAGTTCTCCTGCCCTTTCCCACAGTGCGACCTACCTCGTCCACAGGCACATGCAGACCTCTGCCCACAACACAGGCTGTGCCAGCCACACTGGTGCTGAGCTGGAAGAGCAGAGTCACCTCTTGGGTGTGGAAAACAGCTGAGCACAGGGAGCAGCACAAACATCACGTTTGCAATGCATCTTCTGTATTTTCCTGGCAGTTGCTTCAGAGGAGAGAGTACAGTGGAGGATCTCCTGCTCCTCTGCTAGGTCTCATCTTGTCCTGCAGCAGGGACTGATCAAAACCCTGCAGCAGGAGGTTTAATTAATTCCCTTTCAGAGTGAAGGATACAGAATAGTTAATGCTAGCAAAGGTCTCTGGGTTAGTCCCCGAGATGCTCTCCTGCTCTCTCCTCTGGCTGTAAACTGTACGAGTGCTTCACACAGCACCTACCCATAAATAATCCAACAGCTCCAGGAGCTGCTGAGCTGCAGATGGGCCCCTTGCCCCAGCCAGGTCCGGGTGCCCAGCGCTGCAGCAGCGATGCCAGCGGAGCCCCTGCAGGCAGCCAGAGCTCACCCTTGGGGGCTTGGGGAGGCTAAGGATGGAGGAATGGCAGCTTGGTCACTGCTGTGTGCTGGAACTGGCACACTGGCAACTCAGCCAGTGAGCTGAGTGTGAGCTCCAGCGTGCTGCGGGTGCACAGTTATGAACTCGCCACTAATTAATTGTGCTGTCAGTGTGTGCACCTGAGAACAACAGCTAGAGCAAAGAACAGAACAGAGAGCAAAGTGATTAGCAGATCACTTTACCTACAGTTGAAAGTGACAGATACAGCAAAGTCTTGCTTGGTTGCTTCTGTTAACAGCTCTGGAGAAGCCACACACAGACTGGGAAGCCCATTTGCTTACAGTGAGGATAGAGAGAAGTGGAGAGGGTCCCACTGGTGTGGAGACCCCTGCCCATCATAGAATCAGAGAAGGTTTAGGGCTGGAAGGGAACCTCCAAAGGGCATCTAGTGCAGCCCCCCTGCAGTGAGCAGGGACACCCTCAACTACCACTCGGGGGGATCCTGCCCACAGGGACACTGCCACCAGCCACACTGACCAACAGACCTCCCAGGGCCCGTGCCCATCCCACACTCAGAGTGTGGGCAACGTGGCACAACACTGGTGACAGTGCCCAGGCTCTCCATGCTCCAGTAACCATTCCCCAAGGTGCAGAAACTGTCTGGGTTTTGGAAATACAGAAGTATTTAAAAAAAAAAAATTATCTGTCTCCTGAGAAACAGGCTGAGAGCAGCTAGAGGTGCCAGCCCCATGGTGAGGTGATCCCACCCTGCAGGGAGATGACTGGTGAGGTGATCCCACCCTGCAGGGAGATGCCTGCACAGGCCCAGGAGGGCTCTGCAGTGAGGTGGCCAGGCTCTGGCTGCTGCACTTGGTGTCCTTCCTTAGAGGCACTTCAGCAGTGAGCTTTGTCTCTACTGTCTCCTGTTTGTCACATTGTTTAATTTCTCTTTTTAATTGACTCAGACATTGTTTAATTTCTCTGTGTAATTGGCTCAGACAGAGAGGCTGCAGGCAATGTCATCACATCATCTCTCAGAAGCATCACATGAGGGTGACATTATTGGTCATATGCAGCAAAGTTCTGCAGCATCCCCACGGATCCACGCCCAGCTGGGACCCAGGAGGCAGGGGCAGAGCTCAGACATAAATCACAGGTGTTTGCAGGACACAGGCTATTAGCAGGGTGCCATCCTGCCTCGTGTGGGAGCCGCTCTCATTTGCCACAGACAGGTGAGACAGGCGGTGGAATGAGAAGGCAGCACTGCATACAGATGACACCACCATCTACATCATTCAAATCCAGCAGTGCCCAAAGGGAGCTTCGGGCAGCTCACTGGGTGAGGTGAAAGCAGGTGAAGACAGCTAGCACGACAACCCTGCCACGTGTGTGCAGTCCTAGAGAGACTGCCTAAGCCACACGGATGTCCTGATTGATACAAATTCAACAGATACCTGAAAAAATATTGAACAAATGTTCCTTTGTGTTTTAAAATGGCTTGAATCTAGCACGCCCTGTATTTTTCCAGTCACAAGAAGCACTTGAACAAATGTATTTCTCTCTCTAGGTTCAACAGGCACAACACCACAGCCATTTCATCAAGCCTGGCTTGGCAGACCCAGGTGCTTCACAAAGTTATTTTCCACACTGGTTTCTTTTAGTGGGTGCCAGATGGGACTGGAGCAACTAAAGGTGAAAAATACAAGTTCAGGGTTTCCCTGGAGATCTTCAAGTGTTTGGAGACCTGCAGCACTGCTCATGGAAAATATTTTGAATAGCTTTGACCTTTGAGGGGTCTGTGCAGTCCCCTTTTGTCAAGAAGTTGATGTGGAAGAACTCTGAAACAGCCCTGGAGGTAACAGCAGCGTCCTGCAGACTGCTGAGGGAATTGCAGAGTGCTCTGCATGCTCCTGGATTGTTGTGGCAAAGCTTAGGCCACTGGCACCAGCTGCTGCGGGTCTGTAGTAGTTTATAACCAGGAAGGGCAAATAATAGCTGGTCAGAGGAAATATAAATATTTGTTATTGCAGATGACTTATAAATAAATCACATGAAATGAAAGAATTAATCAGACAATTCCATTAGAAATAAGTATTTGACCAGCTCTGCCTGAACCCCAGTGACCAGCCATCCTGTAAAGAATGCCCAGAGCCTCTGGCAGGAACACACCACTTCACCGTGGGGCTGGCACAGACAGACATGGGCAGAGCACCAACCATCCGACCCTCACCCTTCGTGTGTGGGGGGCTGCCAGAGTGAGGGGGGCAGCTTTCCCCAGGGCACCCACCCCAGAGCTGTGCTGCCCCGTGCCCCACACTGGCACTGCCCCGTGCCCAGACCGTGCCAGGCTAACCCGAGCAGGGGCTCCTTTCTGATCCAGACCCGCAAAACGAGCGTGCGCCAATCTCACAGCTCTGTGCACAGCCTGTCTCATCTGTATTCATCACATCTCCAGAACGTGGAGAAGAAAATAGCCCCTGAAAATAAAAGCTGAAAAATAGGAGGAGACACGCGCCACGAGAAAGGCAAACAGCTCCCTGCCTGCGACTTCCCAGCCACCCCACCCTGCGAGCTCTTTGTGGGCTTGGATCAGTGTGCAGAAACATTCATATCATCTGCTCTGGACGTGCACGTATTACCCACACCGAGATGTAAATAGGCAAGAGGCAGCACAGTTTGGGTGGTTTTTTTCCTTTGTGTGTTTTAGCTGAGAACAATCTAATGTCAGAGTCACAGCGCCGGCCACCAGCAGCTTACGTGTGAGCTTGCTGTGATCTTCAGCCTTGTCACAGGGGCTATAAAGGGCACCACAGCACACCCAGCACTGGAGAGTCACAGAGCTCTCCCCTTACACCACAGCACAACCGGCTGCATCAGTCGAGACCGGTGCAAATTGAGCCTCTGCCACCCCTTCCCCGTGACCACAGGCTGCAGCAAGAGCACGACGTGGTGAGGAAGGGATGGTGAAGATCCCCCAGCACTCAGGGATGAGGTTTCCCATCAGAAAGCCTCTTTGCTTAACCAGAGTTACTGTGGTGTGAGTGCCAGGGATGGGGGGACCACAGCCACGTGAAAGGGGGGACCTGTTGCAGGAGCGGGAGCTCCTGGTGGTCAGATCTGGCTGGTGGGACCCCAGACCCACGTCACGCTGGCAGGTAAGGTGGGCACTGCTGTTGTTGAGCTGCAGGATCATAAGGTCACAGGATCACCACAAAGCCCCTGGGATTTTCCAGAGGCTGCAGTCCCCAGGCCAAGCACAGTCCCAGGGGTGATGTTGGGCACCTGCTCTCTGTAGGGAGGAGGGACCAGCCCCACTGTGGCCCCTGGAAGCAGCAGAAGCATCTTCCCGACCGGGGTGCTAGGAACAGCCTCCCACTGTGCAGATGGCACATCCCTGGCACCCGCATGGAAACACTGACTCCTGAACCCCTGGGCTGCGAGGCTGGCGAGGAAGTGCAGATCCCTTGACAAGAAAAGATGTTAATGCCTCGTTTGCATATTTTAGGAGGGCGCTCCCTGTGAAATCACATAAGTGCAATTTTCCTACAGTCTCCAAATCCCCAGCCACTTCCAGCTGATGCAAATAAAATCTTGTTATCCAGCTTACACCAGCAGACTCCGGCACCTCCCCCAGGACGGGAGGATTATCTGAAGCCAGGAGGAGAAATTGGCAGGTCAAACTTCTCCTCGTACCCAACAATTTCATGGTCTGATTTTTATCAAGAAGGAGTTTTAATGGCACGAACAAAACAGGGACAACCCTACCAACTGCCAGGGTGCCCCGACTGTACCACAGGGACGCGGACGGCGCCGGGAGGCGATGGCTAATCCGGCGCTGGCAGAGGGGACCAGAGCACCAGAGCCACCCTGGCCCAGGGGCTGCCTCGGCCCTGGATGCCCCTCTGGCTGTGCCAGGCTGGCCCAGGCTGGCACACGGCGGAATTTTCCTGAATATTTTCCACCCTGTCAACCTTTTGCTTTAAGTGACATTTGGCTGTGGTGCTAAAAGTACGACATCGAAAATCGGTAAGTGGAAAGTGTTTGAAAGCCAATCTAAATCAAATATTACAATATAGTGAAGTTAATCATCTGAAATTAACCTTATAACTGCTTGGATCGCTCTAATCTATAAAGAAAATCAATAGAGGCATAGCAAGCCCTACTGCGAGCTGCTGCCTGTTCCAGCTGACCATGCAAATGGGAAATAATAGCCAGCGGACCTTAATTGCTCCTTATTGGATGTTAACACCTCACACGGGGCCCAGATGTCAGACAGAGGTTCCCTGGGGAGACTTGGCCATAGGATGCAGGCAAAAGTTCCTGCTCTGAAGAGGCACTGGAGCAGCAAAACCCCTCCAAGCCACGCTCATGGCAGCTGATTTCAGAGCACCAGTCGGAGCCATGAGTGACTAACAGGCTGTTTCACAGGAGAATTGATTGTCTCTGGATGAGAACAGCTGCTGGAGCACAGCACCCTGCACCTTCCCTGCCTCCTGTTCAGTCCCGGGCTGCACCCACCCAGCCCCGGCATCCTGCTGGTGGTTACACCCACCTCTGGGCATCAGGCGCAGACCCAGGCAAAAGGGTCCCCACCAGCACCATGGGCACAGCACCCACAGACACCCAGCAGCACCCCTGGGTGCCTGCACTGCACCAAGGGGGTGTCCTGGGCAGCATCACAGCAGCAGTCCTAAACATAACCCCTGCCAACGTGGCAGCGATGCCACCCGGGGAATCTGCCCCGACTATGGCACCCCTGGCTGAATCCCCCTCTCCCTACAACCAGCTCTGAACCCGGGTGTTGCTAACACCAGTGGGAGCTGCAGCTCAGCAGCGAGGAGCACAGAGTGACACCCTCCCTGGCAGCGAGGAGCACACAGTGACACCCTCCCTGGCACCGAGGGGCACAGAGTGACCACCTTCCCTGGCACCGAGGGGCACACTGTGACCAGCTTCCCTGGCACCAAGGAGCACACTGTGACCACCTTCCCTGGCAGCGAGGGGCACACTGTGACCACCCTCCCTGGCAGCGAGGGGCACAGAGTGACCACCTTCCCTGGCAGTGAGGGGCACACAGTGACCACCTTCCCTGGCAGTGAGGGGCACACTGTGACCACCTTCCCTGGCAGTGAGGGGCACACTGTGACCACCCTCCCTGGCAGTGAGGGGCACACTGTGACCACCTTCCCTGGCAGCGAGGGGCACACTGTGACCACCTTCCCTGGCAGCGAGGGGCACAC